>WBMZ01011027.1:0-36238 GCA_013400975.1 Atrichornis clamosus | reverse complement strand
AATAAAATATATCAACTTTTTGGTAGCAACATATAACTTCGTTTGAGTTTTAATCTCGCTACCAGGTAATTTTCAAATCTAAGTTATTTTCCGCAATTCACAGAGAATTTTCTCTAAGCAGATCGTAACAACATGTACACAAACGCCTACACCTAAGGAGGGCAAAGGCATTTGCCTTCAATATAGTTTCCATCTTTGTGCTGAAATCATTATGGAAATATCAAAAGAAATGACTTTATCTAACAGCATGAAACCACCAAGGATTGCTAACCTATAGTACTTCCATCTCCCTTGAACAAGAAACCTGTCAGTCCAATCATGTGAGTCTGCAACCAAGTCCCAGAAATCACAGACTCAAAAATCAAATGAAAGGGTGTCATCTGATAGCTGAGGGAATCTTATTCTGAGAGCAGAGAAAAACAGGAAACAAACAAACAGAAGCAAAGAGGGGAGAAAGGAAGCACAAACACTGCAATAAGATCCAAATCTCTTGCTGAACAGATGAAAGTAAGTGAGAACCTTCCAATTAGAGTGGCTCTCTTTTCCACACACCACAAGGAAATTCATGTACCCATGCACATTTAAAAATTCCTTCGCAGAATTTGATTATAATGTACTGTAAGCATAAAATGCACATTCTTCCAGTAGGGGGGAAATTCGGTCTCAGGAACTGGACAAAGTTAAAGAGTAGTCATCAGTTTGAGTTAACTCCAGGAAACTCTGAGCAAGAGAGATACCAGATACAAGCTCAAACCTAAAGCATATGCCCAGAGATCAAAAGACAGACCACCTGAAATATTGCTTGTCACAGCACCCAACAGCACAGCAAAAGACTAAAACAGAGCTTCAGAGAATGGTGCAAACTGTCACAGAATTGCTCCACAGCAGCTGAAAGAGAGGAGATAGAGAACCATCTCCACCTGGGAGCCACACAACTACATTAGTGCGCTGCTATGAGGTGTATCAGTATGAGTTTTTCTGTTCAACTTTGACACAGGTGTAAAGCCTGTAGATAACATCACATTCACATCTAGCTGATGCTGAATGCAGGCAGAGCAGATGCGTGACAATACCCCCAGCAAAAGGCAAGCCCTTGGACACTGGGCCAGAATCCCATGCCTTATAACCAGGCTGTCTGGAATAATGGTGGCTTAAATCAGCTAGGCATCTGTTCTGAAAAGTGATCAGAAGTTTCATGCAAGGAGGACAAAATATGCTAACATTTAGATATTTGTCAACTATTAGTTGTTTTTTATATGCAATGCCAGAATTTCGGAGAGGAAATCAGGTGATTCAGAAGATACAATTCAGAATCAAATAGCTCTTTCAATTGTGTAAAGATTTACACCCAAAAGTAATTTTGCCTGATAGTGTCAAATACTATAAAATGGACAAGAACCAGCACACATAAAATACTGCTTGACAAGGTTTCAACACTCTTGCTTAATCACAAACCACAATAAAAGAGAGACATAACATGCATGATCAGCAACACTGTGCTAACAATTTCTCACAATTGTCTGGTTAAGCAAGATGTGCTCAAAGGGATTCTAACTAAGTTCCTTTAAGTTCTGTCCAAAATTGAGATTAGTTACACATTCTGCTGAAGTCTCAAGAAAAAAATATTTACTGGACTTCCCTTGGCGTCCTAAGCTATGTTCAGGGATGAAAAAGGTTTGCTTTTTCTCCATACATTTAGTTTTGAAAGTGTGTTGTATCACAGCTTTCTCTTTTTGGAGACTTTTCTAAAACTAAAAAAAAATTAGTTAACTGTTTAACATGAGCTGAATGTTCTTTGAGCTGCAAATCTGATCTCACATGTGTGTTGCTTTAAATATTTTTCTTTCTTTGAGAAAATGAATGCCAAAAAGGCAGATTTAGATTTGATTATCTAAATGTCAACTTTCAAGACCAGAATAGATCCTGTCATGTAGTACAGCTATTCAATGTCACTCTGAAAACTACATGGGATTAAAGAATTCCAAAAGGATCAAAACAGTTGCAAAACAAAAACAAAAACAAAATAATCAAACAAACAAAGAGCAAAAGTAAGGACACTTCAGCATCAATCCTGTGATGCAACATTAAACTGTGGGCCAGTCCTAAGTTTTTGCAGACAGCTTTCAAAGCACAGTTGGTTGAATTTCATCTCAAAAACATGAAATAGTCCATCTTTCTGTTTAAATTAGGCTATGTCAAAGAAACAGCTGTGTAATGAAGTTCACAAAGCTCTAAAAATATGAGGTGCACCTTTCTTCAAAACTTCCATATGAAAGAGGAAGAGCAACTCTCGTGACATTACTAATTAAAAGAACCAGTGCATTCATTTAGAGATATCTGACTTCCGAAGCTTTTGCAAAAATTCATTTGTTTCTTCAGAAGTCTATACTGAATGCTCAAAGATCCTCAACTAACATCCAGGGCTGTATATGCAAGGGACAGCTGACAACACAGACCTCAAGGAAATGGGCCACCCTTACATGTGGATAAAGCTTTCTCAGTAGAGGCAACAAATTCCTATACAGTTTACTGCCATGTAAAGAATTAAAATAGATCCTCCTGATGGAACTGCCTTCTTCATTCTAAACGAGAAGTCATAGTATCTCTACCTTGAAGCAATTGTGTTTGTTGACCACTTCTAACAGACTGATGGCAAAATGCTACACTTACTTTCCAGAAGGAAGAACAAAGCAGGGAAGTTACACAGAAAAAGAAAAAAAAATCTGTAGGAATTGTGTTATTTCTTACACTTTTAAAGAGCAACCTATGAGCACCTCTTGAAATTTGAAAGACTATTTGAAAACTTGTCCCCTTGTCTCCAGAAGAGTTTTACGTGAAAAATTCCTATATGCATCAATCTCTTCAAGCTTCAGTTCATATACAGAACTTACGAGATGCAAGACGAAAATGAGTCAAGAAAAATACAAACCACATACTAAAGACATCACAATGATCTGGACAACTTCTGGTTGTTTACTGAGAAGGATCTGGAAATCAGACGTGTGCTCTTCCGATCAAAACCACATACTAAAGACATCACAATGATCTGGACAACTTCTGGTTGTTTACTGAGAAGGATCTGGAAATCACATTGGAAGCCACCTTATTGCTGCTTACAGACAAGTATTTGAGAGACAGGTTAATCAATAATAATATAAATAAGATGAACACTGAAGATTATCTGAATTAGGAGAAAATAAAGGGAATAAACTTTCAGCATCAATTAGTTCTAGCAGTTCTGGTTAGAAATGTGTGTTAGGTCCTCTCACTAATGGAAGATGGTCTCAAATTTATAAAGTACTTTAAAGAAAAGCTGAAATGTATCACTGATCAAAAATGGAGACCCACTGTTGTAAAACACGTAGTTCTTAAGTCTAGATGGCTAAGGCTACACAACTGTGCTGATCATTTATGTCATATTTGTTCTGTCAGTCCATTCACAGTTAACTGTCATTTCCCGTGACCACACAAAATGTTACATTTATGTGAAGAGCCAAAAATTCATTCAGTTCCTCTATGTATATTTTTTTTTTTTTTTTAATTAGGACTGAGAGAGAAGAAACACTATTTAACTATTTCTACTGGGACAGAGGGCATAATCCACCTTGTCTGTGTAGGTGGCTGCTGCCAGTCAGCACTAATGCCCTGACTTGACAGTGCACAGATAAGCAACTGTCAGAGGGGTGCTGGGGCCAAGGGTAAAAGATAAGATCTCATTATTAGAAAGCACAAGAGAGTCAGTGGTTTTACAGGGTGGGGATGAAGAAGGCTCAGAATATGGGGAAACCTGAAGTCCTGCTCAATAGTGCCATCAAAGAATAGGAAGGGAACAGTATTTACTATATGTGTTGGAAGTGTGAGGATACAGGGCAAATGTGTTTGTATTATAAGAAAAGTTAGAAAAAGGCAAATCACAAAGCAATGAAAGGTAGAAGTGATTGCTTTCTCTTTACATTCCTTTTTGCAAACTTGAACTGCTCAGTCTTGTCTCAGATTCATGTTTTAAATATTTTAAATTGGTTAAAGAACAGTTAGTGCCCTAGGAGAACTCCACCCCACATTTAAAATCATCCCACTCCCTCCCTAAAAGAATGTAACTGTGGTAGGCTTCCAAACAGGGTTAAACACAGCTTACAGCCAGTATTGCTTATATTCACTAGAATAAAATCCATGTGGGTTGAAATAAGAAATTGAAGCCTCTCATATTTATGACACTTATTAACTCCAGCTTGTACCTGGAAATCCAAGTAATGTTTGCCAAGAGTCAATGCATGAAAATTATAATTTCAGGGCAAGAACATGCAGCTACTGCCAAACTATGATTTTTTTTTTATTATTATGACAGAAAACACATTGTAGACATAAAAGATCATTAGACTACACTTTCAAGCAATAATATGTCT
This sequence comes from Atrichornis clamosus, assembly GCA_013400975.1. Classification (NCBI taxonomy): domain Eukaryota; kingdom Metazoa; phylum Chordata; class Aves; order Passeriformes; family Menuridae; genus Atrichornis; species Atrichornis clamosus. The sequence continues at coordinate 31,835 of WBMZ01011027.1, read as the reverse complement.
CTAGTAGGGGAGCATTATACAAAGTATACACTGTTTACAACAGCTACCATAAAATTTGCTGCAATCTCATTTCATATTTGAAGTCCTTTAAGCCACAAAATACATATGGAATCTCAACTACCATTCACTTGCTTTTAAATGTATCTAACTAAAACCCTTTCGTAGAGCACGTCCTACCAACATGTCCAACTACACCACTAAATTTTTTTAACCAGAGATCAAGAACTTCATAGGCATACAAACAGCATCTAGTGCAAATTGCTTTTTCCATTATTTACATAGCACCTTCCTACAAATCCTTCTTAAAGACCATAAGAATAACATTTCCTTTTTCTAATGTACAAGACTGCTATGTACACAACAGCTTTCCTTTTCCTTCCAGAATGGAACACCTGATGTCAGTGTTCCATTTGTTAACTGTTGTTAATACTCACTCAAAACTATTTAGATCTATACTATTACTTCAAAAAGTCAAATTCTAGGAGAAAATATTAAACAGGATTATAAAACCAAAAGCAAGCTTTTTGTCATTGCACACACTGATGCCTGCTTATACATTTCTTCATTTTTGTCAAGATGAAAAGGCTAAAGTTTCTTTGTAATAAACTGATCAGTAATTTTATTGCAGCACTAAATACAGCCTGCCTTGTTGGCCGCATACAAGGATTAATGCAAAAACTTAGTTCATAAATAGAAATGCTTTTTATCAGAGAATCAAATGCAGCCTGATTAATTTTCTCCCACTTGACATCTATAATTTTGAAATGCATTGTGCATCTACCTACACATCACACAAACCCATCTCTTACTTGAAGTTGAAAACCTGAAAATTAGCATTTACAATGTACTTTAGTTGTAAAATTTGGAAGTTCAGTAATTCACAACAATTTGCAGGTGGGAAAAGAAAGCATATGGAACATGTTTAAAGTACATATTTATCACACCTAGGTAATGAAACAACTTGAGTTGAATATTCATTATTTAATTTGTGTTTAAGAGGTTGTTCATTCAAAGGTTATACATTTGCTCTATAACTGCTCTGATGCAAGGAAATACAGGCAGCAATAAGAGGCACCTTTATATCCTTGTGGATTTGCAGAGGTTATAATACTATCATTTCAATTTAAAAAAAAATCCTATGCTTTAATAGTTATTCTATTAAGAATCTAATTCATATAGTGCCCAAGTCCTGGAGATTCTGTGTTAAAACGACTCATAAAATCACATACTCATACTAACTGGAAACCCCTTTCTGTTCTAGATGAAAAAGCTTGGAATACATTACAAAACCAAAATATACACATTTCCCTTCTGATAACAAAATCCAATGTAAAAAGTAACACAAAAAAAAGTAACAAAACCTTGCTTAGCTTTGTACATAACAATTACTTTAGTGAAGAATGAGGCAATAAAACAAGCCAATTTTTTCTTTTCTCATTATAAAAATATTTAGTGTAAGAGAGGAGATGAGATTCTCAGATTATTATATGAGTATAAAATGCATATTTATTTCAATGTCAAAAAGGTTACATGCTTAAAAGAATTTTTGGAGTGAGACTTCGTACTGATTATGTTAACCAGCATCATTATTCCTTTTCAGAAAACATTTTTATCATATTTTGAACACCTCAAGTATTTGCATTAGACATACTTGTTCAAATAAAGACAGAACATGATACTGAATTAAAGAAAAAAAAGGTCTTTTCTAATACAGAAAATACAACATTGAGAAATTTCATCTCACTCGCACAGCAGAGTCAATATTAAATCCTACCATAGCTCTCACTTTCAAAACAACACATGCAGCAGACGGGTCTCTATGGCAATCACCATTTTACTACACTTTGTTTGCAGTAACAATAACAACATTTCTTTTTTGGAAGGGGATTCCCACAAAGAAAAGAAATTACAAAGGAGATCTACCAAGACACCTACCCAGTTTGAAGAATTATGAAAAAATGTAAACATTTGTCCTCTGAAAACAAATCTTTTTCCTCATTCTTTAAACTACACTAATTCCAATTCAAAAGGCTTACAACAATAATGTTAAGAAAAGGACCCATCTAAAGTTGGTTTGAAGGACCTTATAAAATAAGCTTTGGCAATATCCACCTATTTCAACAACCTGACTTTTGGCATATTCTCAGAATTCATCTATCAAATCAACTGCATAAGAAAACAGCCAAGCACATCCCAGTAGCTTTTAAGTTTAAAGGTAAAAGTTCTGCACAGCAAAAGCAGACTCAAGAGACTCACTTATGTTAATCTTTTGGGCTTATTTAGTCATGCCATTTCAAAGTGTTAAAGAATAACCCACCTATCACAACAATACCTAATATATATTAAAGCAACCAGAAAATCCCCACTTTCAAACTTAAACCATCTCGTGAACTCAATCACACTAAAAACTGAAATAAAGGTAAATCTGACTTATATATAAGCACACATGGAAAGGCAGTTTTTTCCAATTAAAAAAAATGTTTTCTTAGATGAAACAGTAGGGGAAAATACTTTTCCTTAACACCTTTGGATTTTAGCTCTTGTGATATACAACACTGCACAAAGCTAAGTCTTTTTTCCAATAAGGAATCTGATTGTGACACAGCTTCTCAAAGACGGCATGTTAGAAAGTAAAATCAGATCCTCCAACAGAAAAGCACGAACCACATAAAATAAATTCTTAACAACAGGGAGACATCATGAAAAGTTATTCTAAAGCAATGCATTGCTGAGGCAGGAAAAAGAAGAAAAATTGATTTATTCTTTGTCCAGTATGGGGATGGTTTGGGAAAGATTTTTTTTTAAACACTGTTCTTCTGGAGCTATCACATTCTGAAATGATTAGAACATAAATCCCCATAGGAAGGACATGGTCAGCCTCAAACAATTTTGTTGTGAATGTTACACCAGCCAAACCATTCCACCAGTTTACAGTCTACCATAAAATATTTACACAAGCTATGAACTATAAAATATTTTCACATGAACTATAAAATATTTACACTATCAACATCAGTTAGGAAAGAATGATGTTCTGTCAAGCTGGTATGACCCAGGAGTAAAGATTTTGTGGTCTCAGATTAAATAAAACTATTGCAAATCATCTGGAAAGTTACAGGGACTATTAGGTTAAACAAATTACTGCTTCCTGGTCTCTTGGATGGTAAATGTAACCAGGAAAGCATGGCTTACATGCTCTAAGCTAAGTTTCACCAACAAGATAAAGAAAGGTTAGGCTCATAATCAAACTGTACTGACCTCTCTGAATGTTCCTTCTAGCAAGGTGTCCAGATGTTGAAGAGGAGCTGGAGTTTTGTCTTTGAATCGTGTCAGGAGTCGTCGCTCAATGGCTCGAAACTGGACAGCCCTTTCAGACAGCAGCTCTTGAAATTTCTCAGCATTCAAACGTAGCTGCAATTTAAGGGTTTTCAAGAATTCAGGTTAAGGGTCATATACATTATGTATGCACATTCCAAATGAAATGAGAGACGGATAGGAAAATTTTTTAGACAGAGTGTATTATCCAAATATGATGCTGTTTATGCCAGTTTCATATTTTACACTCCTCATAAAGCTTATTAACATTTTCAAGAATTATCACTTGCCACTGAAACCAAAAGTAATTGTCAACAGCCACAATAACCTGCAAAAATACATAAATATCTCGTCAAGAAGTCTATTAACAAGACTGACATTTCACCACCAACACAAAGGCTTCTTCATGGTTTGGTGTGCTATTTATGACACATATACAGGGTATTGGACTTGATATTCATTGCAGTAGAAAGTAAATGGTTATTCCCTTAGCATGAATAGAAATATTGAATTCTGTACTGTTTAAATGACGGTCTTTTTCTGAACTAAAATCATTTTTTCTTTTATCTATACTTATTAGCCATGGCAACAAAATTCCTTGAAGTGTTCACAAAACACTGTACATAGTACATCAAGTGCCCAGATAATAAAAATTCTTATTTTATCTTTTAACCACCACTTTCCAGGATAAGTCTTTAAAATAAAAATGGCTAAAGATAGGTCTTTCAAAAAGGAATACCTTTGTACAGCTGACATGCTATAACTAGCAGAAGAAATATCAAGACACACAGCTTTCCAAATGTGAGCAAAAGTGCCCCAAAATGAGTAGGAGAGGTAAGTTTTTTTAATTTACATACCAGATTATATTTAAAAATAAGCAAGCATCATTTTGTCAGTGTATGATTTTGAAAAACAGTTCAGGGATGCTAAGAGAAAAAAACACTATGCGGCTTTGCTAGAAGTAGTAGGAGAAAGGGACATCTCAGGTAAGGGACAACCCAGGTAATAGTCTCTGAAGCGTGCCAAAAAAAGAGTGTGTTAAAACTAACAGGGATGGAAGCCTAAGAATCCCTTAATCGACCATTTGACACTTTTTAGACCAGATAATTACAGTAAAAAAATCAGAAATTTCAAAATAATCAGGTGCAACATAATTAGAGTCTAAATTAGCATCCCAGAAACCACACCTGTATTTCAAACTTCAATTTATTTAAGCTTGTTATACAATCTAATGAAGTTTGTTTTTAAAGTATTTCAACAAGAAGTCACTAAAAACACACCAACATTTTTGACTTTCAAATTAGTTGAAAGACAATATAAAAACTACACATGAGCTTGAGATATGGACCAGGATCTAGCCTGACTCTTTAAAAAGTCCCAGAAAATCCCAGCTACAACTTCCACCTTTCTGGTTGGTGATGGCTCCACCTCACAGAAAATTTGGCAGCATGAAACAACATCCAGTAGTAATTTTCGTTCTTACATAAACATGTTGCTGCTTTTGCCCAGTACACAAGTTTAATAGAAATTTTCAAATAGTTATCCTCTTTTTTTATTGGAAAGGTGTGGGGCAAAGAATGTATATATTTTATTTTATTAGCTATTTCTACAAGCTAGCTGAACTGCTGGAGATTTTTCATTGTCACCTGCACGGCCAAATTGGAAAAAGTAATTATATTTCTTTTATATCTGGTCTAGCAAAGTTCCTTGAATCTCCAATGCTACTTCTACAAGATGTGGTTTTTTAAAATTATAAGGGACTTTCCCTTAGATAGAACTTTCTATTTTCTGAAAGCCAAATGGCTGTGATAACTATAGTTGTAATCTGATTAATCATTGTACTAACAAACAATTTCAAACTAGCAGACCATTAGCAATTCACATATTATGTAACATACCTCAAAATGTCGATCAATTAGTTCAAAATATTCTTGCAGGGGAATTGAGCCAGAAAAGGTACATACAAAATCTTTGCAGTTTTGCTTCTTGAAATGTTCTTCTAGACGGCGTGTGAGCTCTTTCGTTATGAGCCAAAGGTCTTCTAACTGATCGCTCTGAATCCTGTATCGTTCTGGGAGTACAAGAACAAATACACAAATAATGAACACACACCTACATACATTCACTATATAACATAGTGTAGCTAACACACAAATCAAACTTGTTAACTGTATCCAAAGTCTACATGAGATTTTCTTAAGAGGTCTATGTTCACTAGTGTTAAAGAAATACTTGTATGTCATTGATGTCAGTCGTGGATATCCCTATCCCTCTTATCCTAATTTTACCAGGCAATTTTGTAGCATAAGATTCTTACTTCAGAGTATGGGCCTGCTCATGAAGGAAAAGAAAAAAAGCTATGAAGAACTACCAAAATAAGGAAACAAGGTAACTACGGGAAGATATTAACTCATGCCAACAGGCTGTCTACAATTCTCTGCCGTAACACAACCTTAGTGAGCTTTTCTCAGTGTTGGAGGCAGAATCAGGCTCACTTCACTTGGGACCGTGAGCAAAGCACAGCACCTTCAGAATCTGATAACAGAGGTAACAAACCACCTCCAAGCCACCAAAAATCTTGAACATCTTTCGGAAACAGTTATTCCGTTCTTAGATAATACACTCAGTATAATTTTTACTACATCTCCACTTCCTAGGATAACTTCTAGTAGGAAAAGTATTACTCTAACAAGTCACAGACAACAATATTCAGTTTTGATAATGCTTAACTCTAAATGCAACTAATATTAGTAGAAGGTGATTCTTATCCATCTACACACTATGGCTTTTTAAAAATGGCTTAGTACAGAAATGAAAGTGCTAAGATAAACTAAAGTGAAAAATCAAATCCTGTTAGATAGTGTTATCTGCCCCAGCAAATTCAGTTAACCTATCAGATTTTAGTGAATTTCAAAATATCAAACTAGTGGAATGAGATTTTATTTCTTGTTCACATTTATATAATCCTCTCTCCAGCTTCCAGGAAATCAGAATTAGCTACATGTTGAGAGAAAAACATTGTGGAAAATCATAGCGCCCCTTTAATTATTTTTTTTTCAGATAAAACATTTTCAAAGATCAGTTTCTTATTTCTTTACATTAGACATCTGCCAATACCTACTAAAAAAAGGATAGACAGAAATTAAGCAATGAGGATTCGATAGAAAATAGTTCGGGGGGTTTTTTTCCCTTGTTAAAAAGGCTCACAGTAAATCAAATTAAGCAGAATTCTTTAGAACTTGAATGTACTTATTTAAAATTTTCTCGACATTAGTAATTCAAGATTGTTTGACATTACCACTGGCATCATTCCCAGGATACGTATTTCACTGAATACAGAATGACAAATTCTGTTTACAGAGTAAGAGGAAAGAAGAAAGTTTTATTTTAAAACATGCTTGTTAAAGAAAAGAACACCATCTGCTAAAGATAGCATTCAACCTAATATCCATTTTTTAAACATTCACAATGTAATGGCCGGACTTACTTGGACGTAACATCATACTTTGCCTTAAGTGATTTTTCTTTGAAGGAAATTAGCTCAGATGTTTTCAGGCCAAATCAACAGTCATTCCATTTATAATTGACATATCTAATACTTTAATGGTTTAAAATGGACAAAACTAATTTCCTCCAAAATGCCCGTGCAGTTTCCATATACTGTTTGTTGGTCAATACAAACACAATCTAATTTTATCATGACCTGAGTAGAGAAAATTGCAACCATTTGCTTTACGTGAACTTCCAACTCAAAAAAGACAAATTAGATTTAGAAATGCTACGAAGTTGAGAATCTGTAGTTGTACTAAACACATGCTTTAAACAGAAATACAGTGAAAAAAAAAGAAATAACTCTGCTTCTGTTCCTCCCAAGCTTCTATGACGGTTAACCAATTTGTATTAGCTTTTTGTTAAAATAAGCTCCATTACAGAAAATTACAACTGATTTTCAGAAAATTCTCAATCAGAAAAGCAGAAGACTGAGGAGCATCAACAGGTTAAATAGGTCACAAGGTCTTCTAACACTACAACAGGTTGTCCAACCCGCACAACCAGCATTAAGGAATGGCTGCTCTACCAGTAGGAAGCTTAGAAGATTCAGTTTAATTCTCAGCTAGGAAACCCTCATCAGAAGAAAAGAAAACCCAGCCACAGTTAGCAGTCAAGCCTTCTTTACACTTCGATTAAAAGACAGTTTTAAAAATTTCAGCTGAAAAAAACCCCCTTAAAATCTTAATCTAGCTGGGGCAAGCTACATTTTAATATGTATTTTCTGTCAAGATGTACTTCAGGCTGGGCTTCTCTGCTGCAGTCTTGACAGGCTGAAGCAATATCTTTTATTACTACACTGTTGAAAATGGATTAGCTAATACAATTAAAATCTAACATGCAAACAGGTATCGTTCCTGTTTGCAGCTTCAGGAGTGAAACCCAGCTGAACCTGAAGACCTTCATTTCTACATGCAGCTCTTACCATTCAGAACTTAAGGTCCATTTGATAAAAGATATGAAAAAAGAGGTCTTCTTCCACTGTCCGAGATAAACATCTTTCATGGAAAGCCAGAAATAAGGCTTGATCTTAAAAACTTCTATTACTATTCTGAAACACCATTCTTTCTAGCCAAAATTTATCTACACATACAAGTTTCTTTTTGAAGAACATTTCCTCAATGATAATGTTGCATAAGCACTTCCTCAAAGTATGAGCTCAGCGTTAATTTACATAGCAGAGTAGGGACCTACCAAATAATACATAATTTCATCTATATTCATTAGTTCCACAGAAAATCTGTTCACTCAAAAACAATCATTTTAGTATCATAGCATTCTACCAAACAATGTTTTTGTACTATCTATAGTCTCTGTTCATAAAAATATTCTGAATTATGCTTGAGTATCAGACTTTTTACAAATATTTCGTTTTAAATAAGTTTTAGTTAGGTAACATTTCAAATGAGAAAATTCCCCCTAAGACCTTCTCTAATCAACCCAATCCAATGCAGGAAGTGGATGCTGGAAATAGGCTGCTAACATAGAAAGTGACATCATGCTATTCATTTATTTTCTAAAGTTAGGATTCCCACAATAAATGAGTAGCCACACTAAGAGAAACAGATATTGTGAATCTCCTTTGTAAAGCAAACTTCACAAGTAAAGCAGTGTGGGAAAGTTTATTCTAAGACTGCAAGCGTCATTCCTAACTAGTGAATAAACAAACCTGAGAGGAAAAGATTGAGCATTGGGGGTAGGAGTGTGTGGGATTAAAAGTTACAGCTTTCAGTAGAAACTAAAATATATTCCTTACATAGACACAAATTTGACCTTACACAGCATCAGATTTAGCAACTATGCAAAACAAAGTCCAAATCAAAGATTTAAACTACAATCCAGGAAAAAATTATTTAGAAATCCTTTAAATTCTTCAGCTTTTAAAAACCATCATTGCATATCTAGTTAGTTAAAACTGTTTAATATCTACTATTCAAAGAAATATTAAAAACAAAGTAATACTAAAACAGCATGTAAATAATGCATACAAAAACCAATACAAATGGATTTGAACCTTAGAAATGTAAAACAATTCTTGGTACAATGACAGTTACTCTCCAGATGGTTTCTGTTTTTAACGTATATGATACATTAGGAAAGGTATTAAATATTATCTCATAGCTCACAGCTGATCTCATCAATATTTATATATCCCTTTATGACTATGGATTTCTGAAAACAGTAAGGCAGATTACCTTTGTGTCAAAAAGATTTCACACCAACAAACTAGATGGTGATTTTTAACTCAAAGCAGTTTCCCCAAAGCATTCACACAGTGTTCCAACTGAACTCTCCGCAACGTGCAATAGCTATTCTAGCTTTTCAATTTGTAGTCTGCCATTAAATGAAGACTTTGTGCTCTGCTGGCATGCAAAATGCTAAACACAATTGGACTGATCTGGTTCCAAAGCACATGCCAAGGAGTTTAGCAAGCTGCACAATTGTACAGAGCAAGACCATAAACTCCTAAAAATTAAGAGAACCAATCTCTTTCACAGAGCACAAATCCAGGTGGTTGGAACAGGAATATTTAATTCACAAGCTGCTCTATACAAGAGACACCGGACTAGGTAGCAGCATATCTGCATGTGTGTTCATACATTCTGTAAGCATAATAGGAAGGATCTTGAGTCCATAATCCTATACATGCAAAGATAACACAGGCATCTAAAGATAAGATACAGGCACTTACTTAGATGTAAAGAAGCAAGTAGGGTCTGATGCCTAATTTAAGTCAAGGATTACTGAAAGTCAGTAGATACTAAGTTAAAAACTTGGTTTTTAGTGTCTTGCAAAATTCTCAGTAGGTGACCAATTCCAAACACAGGTATTGAAATTCCTTTGAGAAAAGAGGAGTAACTTCTTACAAAGAGGAGGGGGTTTTTATTATTATTATAATGACTGTAATAGTTTATTAATACAAACGTTGCTAAAAACTTCAAGAAAATCCAGTTTCCTCAGAGAACTGCCACTGTAGAGTACTATATTTTAAGTGTGATCTTTTTCTTATCCAATTCTGTACTTGAGAGAAGATAAGAAACCATCAGTTAACACTTTGAAACTGCTGTGTTAATTCACAAACACTGATTATCCTTCTTTGTATGATCCACATTCTCATTTTGTACACATATTAACTGATGATCAGGCCTCTTTTACATTAAGAGAACTTACGTGATGTTTTTGAAGCAAGAAGAGTGGTTTTTGAACCAGTTAAAAACTGAAAACCCAGAGCATTTGCCTGGTCACCTTCAGATGGATCAACAAAGTCTGAAAAAGAAAGTTAAATAAGTTTTCTGTATTTTGACACTGGAAGTCAGCAAACTTCAATCCATAGCCAGGACTGGATCAAGCTTTGCACAAGCAGATCAGGAAGACTTTCTCCCCTCTTAGGGTTCAGAAGTAAGGAATATCAGCAGTAGTTTGTTATACCCTCAGGTGGAAGCTGAGCCACACACTGTTGCTCTTCCCCAGCCTGAAAACAAAAGGTTTCTCAGACGTTCAGTCTGTACCATCTAAACAGAATGCAATTAGTGTAGAGCCCAAAGACTACTACCACCTTTCACCAGAAGCAAGGTCACCTTTAATTCAGATATTCATGCAAAAATTTTGCAGAAATTATCATGAAAATGCTTAAGCACACTCTTTCAGCACAGAGCAAAACACACATCCAGCTTGCTGAAACTAGTCCATGCATGTTCACCTTTCTTTTCATTCCATGTAGTGAACCATACGGTTAAAAGGCTCACTTTTAGAATACTATGTTTTAAAAACTATTCCATAACTCTCACATTACTTCTCCTAAAAATAAGGCAAAACAAGGAGGAGAAGAGATACAACTTTTATTGCATACACCAATAATTCAAAGTTTTTTTGCAGATCACATCATAAACAGCATACTTTTTTTTTATCATAGTAAATGGAATGAACAGAAAGCTGAACATTTTAATGTTTCCTTAGTCCTGTGCTGTGTGTTGTATTTTCAACAATGCATCCCCAGGTTAAAAATAAAGTAAGTGCTATTCTGAAAGCATTATTGCTTAGCCATAATGGAAGCCCATTACTAAAACATCAAAATGTAGACCTTTAAAAAAAAAAGTGGCTGTGTTTCAAGTATTACACAGCATACCCAGTTGAGAGAAAAGCTTTATTTACCTTTAAAGTGAAGAGAATGATGCTACTACAAAAAAAAAAAAATACAAAACACAACAACCAAGCCTACATCACTGTTCTCAGACAAATACACTATATTAGCTTCACAAAAAGAGATGCAGCTACTCCTCAGAAATACCATATTAAAGTTGTTGGCCCATACAACTCTCAGCAAACTGTTCCAGAGCCTTAGTCATCTGAAGTTCAAAAACTTAATCACTGCCAGACTGAACTTACTCACAATCACTTTATAAGCCCTGTTTATTAATTTCTTCTTGTGCTAATATGATCATCTAGACCCATGATATAACCACAAAATATTTACTGAAGTCAACTGTATTCTTTTTTTGCCTGTATTTTATTAAGCTAAATGAGTCACTTTCTTTTAATTCTCCTCTTCAAATCCCTAGATAACATTCGTAGACTTTTTCTACACTTTTGAGTTATATACATTATATTTTATTTAATAGCAGCAACCAGCACTCACTGTGCCAGTACACAGTAACATGATATTAGTTTCCTGCATGGAAACATTTTGTGTAATGCATCCTCAGTTTTTATTTGTTTGCTTATGATTACACCATATTGTATCACAGGGTATTCCTGTGGTAACTTCCACCTCCTCTCCCTTCCAAATTCTGAGCACATAATTACAGCAAAAATTATTTTCATACCATTACACTTTATAGTACTCTATTTCATTCCTCTTATTCCAGTCCTAAACGGCACCTAATTTCTCCTTCATGCTACTTTAATATAATCTCAGGTTTGAGCTTTTTAATTACCTCATTACTTCACACAAGTAATTCCTGGTGGGAGCTACTAACACATTTCATATTTAAAAACCTACCTGGAAAAATGGTGACAAAACTGATGGGAGGTTTGTTGGTATCAATAGTTAGTTTGTGGTTTGCTGCTTTTGAAGGTTGAGCTGGAAAGCAAATTAACCGCAAAGGCAGACTGAAGTTACACTGTGCAACTCTTGGTATTCCTAAAATGAAAGAACACAGATTCATTTTTCATTTCCACATTCTGAATACGGGGTACTTCATACCACTGTCCTCAAAGAGGTATAACTAAATATTTTTAATGTGATTAAGGAATGTATTAAAACAAAACTATATAAAATTCTCATTTTTAAAAAATTTTCCTAAAGTATCTTTAAATTAGAATTTAATATATNTTTATTATGATGCAGTAAGTTGAAAGATAGAATTTAATATACATTTAGATAATAACCTCTGTTAGATGCATTCTTTTTCTAAGACGCAAACCTCTGACAGATAATATGAAGGTTGCATAGATGTTACTTAAGAGTATAAAAAAAAGAGTAAATATGCTCATAAAAAGCATTTAGTTTGTGATATTCCTGATGAAAATGTTAATGCTTCAATTCTGTATTTGAAGCATCAGGAGTAATCACACAGCTGTTATTTGAGTTAAAGTGATATTGTTTGTCTAAAACATTAAATAAAGCTAATCTTCATTGCATGTTAATTGGTATAAATACAGTATGCAGTACATTTTGCTAATAACTCTTGCTTTCCCATTCATATAAAAGTATTCACTTGAGAAGGTAATTAAAATTCAATCTTTCAACTTATTGCATCATAATAAAACAGAACTGTAGAACAAACTGGCTACTGACTTTAGTACTGGAAGCTACTATCACATGCAATTTCACCAGAATGGTGCAGGAGGAAAGAGGAAGTTTTAACACTAACATTTAGAAAATACATTTGAATGTGTCAAAATTTTCTCAGATATAAATACTGTTTAAAATTGCTGGCATGTCAGCAATTGCCTGGTATGTTCTATGCAAAAGGCAAATATGCTTGTTGCTATGAAATATGGAGTACTTGCTCTTTTGAGGAGACAGAATACGGGGTTTTTGAAGATGATTTTTTTGATGAAGTAGCTACAGGAACACCTTGTTTAACAGAATAGATTTTTAGAGACAATAAAAGTAAGTTACTGTCAGAATAGTCATGAAACTGATAGCTATACAGGGGTATATACACAGAGTATAAAAATTGAGCTCAAACATTTAATAGCCATCCAAGCAACATTTTTTGCTAACAATTTTGTTTGTTTGCTGCTTCTCAGATCTCTTACAATGAAAAAATTACTTCTAAGACTAATCTCAGGGGAAAAATATTACTCTAAGGCTCAGATTCTTTTCTGTTGTTGTCAATCTACTAGCTGTTTTGGCTGGCTGATAATGGCTCCAAGTAACTATTCTGCAGCAGCTTGTAAAATATAAAGTCAAAGTAAAATGGGCAGAAAACTCATTCAAACTTAAGACAGGTCTTCAAAATTAGGAGATCCTCAGGTTCCAAAGAAAATTCCTGAAGGTCTACTTGAAAATAAACCCATGACCTTTCAGAATTACTCATTCAACTGTATCTTCATCATCTGACAGGAAAAGTAAAACCTTTTCTTGATGACAGCATAACACAGACATCTTAGTATTGAACTTAGATATGGAGACTTATCAACAGGAAAAAATTAGTTGCAGAAGTAGGCAAAAAGATTTTGACATATTTTTATATTTAAAACAAGACATTTTTCTTCTTGTTTCAAACCAGCTTTTTCTACATAGTCTGCTGTCAGTCTGCCTCATCATAAACATAACTTTCCAATATTTCAGACAAAGGTCAAATCAAAACTGAAGTATTATCTAGCTTTTGGAGGAGCCTGGGGAGATTCCTAGTTGATAAATTCAAAACAACTATATATAAGAAAAACAAACCAAAAAGCTCCAACAAAATTTATCACTACAGTGAAAACTCTTATTGGGAAATGCTTTCAGAATATTTCAGAATTTTAAATGGTAGTAAGGAAACACAAAGTGGCCATGTGCGGGTGTCAGAACCTTCTCAACCTATTGATGTTATGCTTAGTAACACATCTTGCTTCATTTAGAGTTGCCACACTTTGCATGATACTCAAATTTTAGTACTGTAAGAAAAAGTGGAAATAAAAATTCAAGTTCTCTTCTAATCTTAAACAAAACAGAAATTGCAAGTGATTATCTCATAAGGTACTAGTATTCAAAGGCATAGTATGCCCTTACCTGATAAAAGTAGTAAAACAGTTACATCTCCTGTAGATACTTTTTCATTTCCAAATTCCTCATGCATTCATTTAATTATATTTGAAACATAACATTAATGTGAGTGATAAAAAGAGTTTTAATCTGTATTAAAACTTAATAAAAAATTTAATCTGTATTAAAACACAGATTTCCAATTTAGGATGTTAAATATTCAGAGAATTCATATTTGTTATTGTATTGATGACCCTGAAGTTAAGAGTCCAGTGCACCTCGCAGTAACCCAAACAGATTTTGTCCCAGATAATTCTCCAAAGTTTACTGTGCTCTATAATATTCTCTTGAGCATAAGGTTTTCATCTTGATTAGATATTTCTTTAAACAAAAACCCAATCTTCACTTTTAGAATGTTATTCTTTCAAATTATATATACTTATTTTTATATGATTTATTGATAAATAATTTTTAATTACTTTATGTAGCAGAAATATGCCACAGGGTAACAGCTATTCTTGCCAAAAGTAGTATCTTAAGGAGACGGTTCAAGTATCTGTTTCCTGTACAATGCCTCAATGTCTGCTGAAATATCAAAAAAACAGAAAAGGAAGGGAACCTTAGCAGTTATCTACATTCTACTTTTTACTCCACTTAGTAAGCTCAAAAGAGCATAAATATTGAAAAATAAGTCTGAAATATACATACGTCTATAATACGTTTAGGAAAACTGCAAAATTGAAAACTCACTTTCTGTTGATCTCGAAATCTAAGACAAGCAACGTTTTTACCTTCCCAAAATGTGAAGGAATGTGTACTTAATACACATACTTTTAAAGTTCCTAAAATATCTTCTATAAGAACTGCATCTTTTCAACATACCTACAATTACACTGCAAGACCATCCTTCTCTCTTTTTAGTCTATGTAAGCTAAATTTCCAGTCTTGTTTTGTCTTTTAATTGTACCTTTCCCAAGAATCGTATCTACCACGATCACAGCTAAATTTTGTACTGCTGATATTCTCAGATAGAAAGAAGCCTTTTATCCTTGAATAAGACGTTTCCAATAGGAATTGGAATGAAGAGATGCTGTGACATCATTCTCAGAGCTACTCAGCCCAAACAGCATAAACACTTAATAGCTGTTTCAGTTGCACCAACCAAAGATAAAATTTAGCTAACTGCTGAAACTGGGAAAAAAAACAGATAAAAGAAAGATTATACAGTTGTTTTCAATTTCTAATCTCAATGCACAAGGCACTTAGTATTTCGCAAAATTCCTATGTTACCGATGAGAAAGTGCAATATATTTCACCAAGAAATGTCTTAAGACCTTCTATTTTCTATACCCACACCTTCATAGCATCAAACCAAGGATAGTAAGAACTTTTAGAAATAATAGGCAAAATAACAGCTCCCTTCCAAATCTGCTTTATTCAGCATACACTGCAACTCATGAAACTTATGAAAATTTGCATTTTTTCATTCACTCACCTTCAGGATTGAGCTCTACCATATAACCAGCAACAGGACAACGTGGGGGGAAAAAAAAGAATACATGAGATATTATTCAAATAAAATAAAAAATAAAAGGAAATGTAACAGAGTTTTAAGAACTTAAGCCACACTTGTTAAGTAGGCAATACATAAAGACATAATACTAGCCAAAAATCAGACATGACACCACATTCATTACTTGTGCAACCCCATCCAAGTGACTGACTCATTAAGCTTCAGCTGTATGAATCCCACAGAGATAGACTGAAGACTGGTTTGACCACAAATATGAATATCATAAAAAACAAAGGAGGAAAAAGTCTCTGTTCAGATAAAATGAAGTCACAAAAGCACTTAAAGTTTGTTTACTAGTACATTACACTTAAAGATCTGACTGCCAAGTAACACTAGCATTTGTATGTAATTCAATAGAATTATCTCAGCTTAATATTTTAAATAAATACCCAAAAATTTACCAGATCCTAACCCTAATTATGTTCCTTTACTTAGATGTCTTCCAAATTCACCTAAGTCTTTAAAGTGTATTCTTCAGTTTCCATAATTCTGTTAGATGTCATGTCTGCTTGTCCTTTTTTTTAATTGTACATAAACCACCACACATACTCAAGATGCAAGATTTCCTTACTTCCCTAACCAAAAGGCTTGCAAAATCCAACATAATATCTAAAACACAAGTGTTAGTTTAATTAGTATTACCTGAAAGAAATAATACAATCGTTTGCTGGTCTTGCAAAGGAAAATTACCGAAACAAGACCAGCAAAATAAAAAGCAAGCTTTCAAAATCAAAGGATCCAAGACACTCATTAGTGTGCTACCTACACAGTCATACCACAAAACCTGTCTAAAGCCATATCACTAATTTGGACAGTTATGAATGTACAGCAGCTCATTCACAAGGAATATGCAGTTAGAATTCACAGTACTGAGGGACTGAAGTTGTACAAGCTGTTCGTGCAGGCTCTTAAGTAAAAGGGAGGGTGTCCTTTTCTTTAAAAACATGAATTTCTTTTTTTTTTTCCTAGAAATAAACATCTCAGTCATCGCACAGCCTAGACTATCAACATAAACACAGTGTTTCAAGTGTGAAGTAACTGCTTACACAAAAGTGTCTATATAGGATAAGGTACTCAAGAGCAGCACCCTCCACATAAGCCCTGGGTTCTTTCTTTGATGCCAGTCTACGCCATTTGTGCTGGCACAGCTCTGTCTGCACAGTGAACCAAATCAGCAAATCTGGCTGAGAAACAACTGGTGACTGTGTGAGCACAACAGGGGACGAGGAGCAAGAGCAAAGCCCAGCAGTGAGAAGTGAAGAACTGACCGTTTAAACTGGTTTATGCAGCATTTAACTTAACATGGAAGCCCTGCCTATAGTTTCTCAGTAGTCTGACACATTCACAAGGCTGTGTGTAGAACACTACGCTAATAAAGCTCCAGTTAGGGATAGCAGGATAAATTTACATATTCCATCACTAAGATCATTAGGGCATTATAAAGTAACAACTTGGTTTCTATTCCTTTGTGTTAGTTTATTTGTTTGGAATGTGTATGTTCATCTGTTAAAAAGGAAGTGAGGAATAATCACCCCCAATGCTTATTCAGATCTCATTCTGTGTAACACATTCAGATCTCATTCTCTGTGGGGAGGCAGCTATCATCACATTTGTTGGCAGACCAGGAGGGTGAATAGTCATAAAGATGTAATCAACTTCTCACTCCAAGAGGTGGTTCCTTAAGGAGCAGAACAGAAGCAAATGGATAGGGGAGGGTGAGAAGGCTGGTACAGCTGCCTCCCAAGCAATAAGCTTATGATTTTACCTCTGTAAGACCTATTATGTTAGTTGATATAACATAAAATATTAACTAAAGTGAAAGATTAGATAAACATTATTTCTTTAATTACTTCTGTCTTCAGTATATTTCAAAAGAACATTTATAAGAAATATATAAGGAAAAAGGCAAATCAATTTGAAGTCTCCAGTGGGTTACCTGTCAGTATATTATATGAAACCATACAATTTCCTTCTAGTTCTGATGGAGAACAATTCCCCTTCAAAAAGACAGACAGGATCACAGTTTCAGATGAATCTGGCTCTACAAACAACACAAAATTAAATCAAGTAATAGGAGCGTCCAAATGAAAGCAACATATTTTCTTTGGTAATTATAGCACTTTGGGAATGATTCTACTAAATATGATCATTTCCATTAGTTCACCTTTATCAAATCACTCCAGATGCTTTTTTTTTTAATCCTTTATTTGTAGAAGGCAAACTAGGGCCTCCAACTATCTCAAAGCACAGCCAATAAAACAATTCAGCACACTCAACATGGAGACTATAGAAACAAATGCTGATTTATGTTGTGATTTTAATATTTTACACAGCCATCAGCCATTTGCTCCTGTCACATATTGAGAAAACAAGAACTGCCTTTTCAGATAAGAATGGCAGTCAGTAAAGCCCTGTTCCAATAGGGACCATTACTATACATTTCAGAGCAGAAATGACCTGCAGTCACAACTGAAGCAGCAGGCACACTTGTCTGATTTTCAGCTCCACATAGTCTTAAAGGCAATCCCACCTGCAGTCTTATCAATGGACTTGGAAAAAGGCTAAAAACCCCAGCTGATGCTAAGCTGAGAACATGCGTTAGACTGTCCACCAGTTGACAAACTCACTGCCCCTGTTTGTAGATCGACTGTCATTTCTACATGGACACAAATGTCAGCAAAATTAAATAACTCAGCAGAAGTACTACAGAATAATTGATTTTTTTTTGCCTCCATCATGAAGCTGCCACCCCACCTCTCCTCACCCACAACTCATCACACCACAATGAAGGAACCAGTTCCATTCCTTTCTACTTCATCTTACTCCACCAAGCAGTATCTAGACGCTGTGGAGTGCAGGCAAGGCAAACTTGTAAGTGCTTTAACTGCTGTTTATCTGCAAGAATGCACTCACTGGAGGCTGGATTAAACCTTTCCAAACCTCAGAAAAAGTAATACAACACAAACAGCTGTAATGGTACTGAAATAATTTACCTAAATCATCAAAGACAAACTGGTCACAGGTCACTGCTAATGGAGCTTGCACACACACTGCCAGGCTTGGTTTCTGTGCAGTCACTCTGCTCTGGATTGTTATCTAAATCAAGGGACATAAGAAGTAGTTAAAGGAAACAACTAATTAATCTCTACAGCAGAAAAAAAATCCATAACCAACAAAAAGATCTGAAAAATCTGCAAAGACCAATACAGCAATAATGCTTAAGAATTTAAAATTTCAACTTCAAAACCAGTATTTTCCTTTTACAATTCTTATTTGTTTAGAGCCAATAATGATATACAATATCTTGAATACTGTATATATACAAGAATATACAAGAACCTGAGGGAACTTCTCATATTCTTTGTAATTTGAACCCAAGACAAACTAATGCTAAAGTATTAATTGAAAGTGTCACAGGCAGTCATTCTAATGTAAACAAATATAAAATGTTGCAGTTTTTAGGTGACTAAAGTGAAAAAACACAAAAAATATAAAATCAAAGATAACCAAAGAAATTACTTCCTTTAACTACAAACAGTAATGCTTAGTCTTCTGAAAAACTTCAAGTTTTATTTGATTTTTTTACTGCAAACAAAATAAGAAAATCAATATACAGGATATTCAACACAACAACTCCAGATAATGAGAGCTCACCTAAATACAAAGAGAGGCCCTCGCTGCTTCTATTGTACACAGCTATTCCACTACAAAAACAGTGGCTATCAAAACCATGTCCCTAACTCATATCTGAAATGAAAGTATAGTGGTAACTGAGTTCTGGATGTGGTCTGCACAGACACAGACCATATATCTAATATCTATTTTGCATTACTGATCTACCAAGGAGCTCACTACAGCCAGGTTAAATGGGTTAAGAATATTACTTAATTCTTACAAACAGTGTTTGCCTTGACCCTTACAATAACAGTAATGAGCGGATGAAGGAGGGCATTGGGAGTTACCTGTGTTCCCAATACTGAAATCATAACTGCTCTCCAAAATTTGATTTTGACACTTATAAGCACAATTATTTCCTCTGCAATAACTCACTAATACAATGTATTAGCGCCAAGGTACACTAAAAGCTGACAAATCCACACCTTTCTTGAGATTATTAAATTTACATTACATATTTTACGGTATCCTTACACTTACAAGCAGCCTGATCCAAAATCCAATGTCATTCACCTGAACTTCTTTGAGCAAAATTATTACTGACTTTATGAGAATTACTATTTTATCCTGTATCATTTTTAGCACTTAAAAATGCAGAAAAATATGTTGGATCAAGTACAAGTAAACCACACTAGTCTGAAGGAATCGGGTTCAAACAGTTCAGTTACCCTCTGAACTTTTCATTCAAGACAGAAAGAGAATTTGCAAGGTTTTCAAAACTGAGGTTGCATTGATACTCTTAGAAGATCATTGTAAACTCAGAAATAAAAATCATGATCCTTTTTAAGCAATACTGAGGAAAAACTACACTTGCACACACATGCATGCACACACACGCTTTCTTTACAATCAGTTACAGGCACCAGCTCTCACAGAGAACTGCAATAATACCAATTTTCTAATTAGATTTTCCTAGTATGTTTTTTTAATAGCAAAAATTATGGAAGTTTTTTTACAAAAGAAAGTCTATTTTTGTTTACTGACAACTAAAAAGACAGCTGAAGATGATAAACCTCCCATTTGAGTTACCAAACGTTTGCTGTCATTGCAAAAATTATTCTCATGACTTCAAAAACTACTTCATTGCATTCTAATAATGTTTCTGTGTCTGCTTATTGATAAGCCTATCAAAAATAAAACTGCAATCACTTTCTGACTTTAGCAGGAAGCTTGTTAGTATGACATCTTGTCACACTAAAGAGAAAAAAAAAAAGTATATATTGCATTTCAAACTTTACTCATTTTCATGTTCTAAGTGACACACACAAAAAGTGACAGGTTTGTTGCAATTTGCCACCACCATTTGAATGCTACTGTTTGAGTTAGGCACAGTACCTTTACGGTGACTGATGGTACTGCCTCTGCTTTTACCTCACTGTCAATGGCTTGCTGTGAAGAAAAAGATGAAAACAGTAAATTCAATGTTCCACATGAATGAGAAAACACAATGAAAGCAATATTACTTTTCCACCATCAACTTGGTAAACACAGAATTAACATTAAAGGACTTATCATTCCTATGACAGATTAAAATACACAAAATACATTTCTGAGTTCCTTCTGAAAATGTAAAGTCTCTGTTTGAAATTGCCTGCAAAAAGGATAGCAGAAGGTCATGAATGTTGTATATATAAGAAACTAATACACTCTGATGTATATACGAATATTTGAAACTGTTTTGTTTGGCACACTACTTTTCACCGTATATTTATTCAAATTCTGGAAATACCTTCTGCTATTCAGTAGGGAAAGGTGACTTCCAATCTGCCAATATATTATATACACACCATAATATGTACTATAAAATCATCAGACACTATCTTATAATCAGAAATATACCTGAAACTTCCAAAGAAATTCTAGCAGGCACTTTGATATTCCTGCTAATTTGTATTTCAATAGGCAATTCCATCTACTTCAAAATTTATCTTGACCTTGTGGTCTATTTTAATTTTATGTTTATGTTTCATTTTGAAACAGGTCAGTCACTGCAGTTAAAGAAAATGTTCCCATTTAAACTATTACAGAGAAACACTTCTCTCACTTCTCCTATAATACCAAATTACTGACTTGAACTTATACCTTCTTATTATAAAAGAGTAAATTAAAAACAGTATAAGGGCCACATCTGCAAAGTTCCAAAGAAATCAGGAAGCTGGTAGGCTCTCTGGGTTCTAGAAGTAGGACTTTCATTTGCACACTGTGTACCTTTCTCAGTTTAAAAAAGACAAATACTTTCATACTGGCTTGTCACACTCACTGTCTCTGGTGACCAGTGGTTGATCCTGAAGCAACAGCAGGGGTATAAAGTTATAGACCCTTAGCATATTCAGCTTTCAGAAATCATTTCTGGATTTCCTGAATCAGAGGCCACACACAGGAGGTGGTGTTAAGTAACAGCTCCACTTGCTTATCTAATCGATTTTAATACATCTATATATCCTCTTTGCTTTTATCACACACATCGCAATTTCAATCCTTTCACAAGCACAGAAGCAGCGCCTGAAATCCTTTAGTTTCTAAGGTCACTGCAGAAGCCGTAAAATCATTCCTACATGTGCTTATTCATCCTTCCCCACAAGTATCTTATCAGATTTTTCCTTTTTAGACAGCTACTGAAAGAACCTACAGAAAAGCCAACCACACAGGAAACTAAGATATATGGACAGAAATAAAGATTCAAGGCTGTGGTTTGATTGATATATTGAGCTACTTATATATGAAACAGACCAGTTGCATCTGGAAGGTTGAGCAAAGGAGCACAGCAGCATGAGAGCATTCTATGAACCTAACAGCTCTAAGTGCTGTGAGCGGATCATTGCAGCTAGCCAAGACCATGTCACACTGTCCTTTTTTCCACAGACAAGTGCTAGGACACTAGCACACTTATAACAAGGTCCATTTATCAAAGAATAATGTCCTGGTGTACTTTTAACAGTTTTGCAGAAATTAGTGGCCAGAAATGGCTAATTACAGATGTTCTAGTGCAACAAGTGCGTTCTGAAATGTTAAACGTGAAAAGTTTTAAGAGACTATAAGATCTCCTGAATCTTAATTTGAATAACTTTC
Organism: Atrichornis clamosus; assembly: GCA_013400975.1. Classification (NCBI taxonomy): domain Eukaryota; kingdom Metazoa; phylum Chordata; class Aves; order Passeriformes; family Menuridae; genus Atrichornis; species Atrichornis clamosus. The sequence goes on along the minus strand of WBMZ01011027.1, from coordinate 9,456 downwards.
TGCACACTATGAATAAACTACTTAGGCAGCAACACTGAAGAATACAGAATGACAGCTTGCTGGAGAAAGATTATTTCTTACAATGCAACTTGAGTGGTTTGAGAACTCCACAGGTGACATTTCTACTGGTTCCCCCATATTAAAAACTGCTCATCAATACAACCTCTCACCACCACGAAGTTATTCCAGATCCAAAGTTCTTGTTCACTTATGTTTGCTTAGCCAAGAATCTAAAGGTACCCAGACAGAAGATAAATAAATAATTTTAATAATGCTAGTTAAAATCTATAATAAAAGCGTGTTCTAATCGATGGAAAACTGAGGGCTGTACGGCTCAGTTCCACAGATATAAATAGTAATCACTATACATGATCAGTCATTATTTACTCTTGTGAAACCAATGTTTTCAGAGTAATTTCCTTTTTATACAGGCACATACAGATTCTTCATCCAAATCAGGTGAAACTTCTGCTGTGACAGTTAGATCTCTCTCTTTTTCAGATTCAGGCAAAGTATCTGAAAGAAATCGAAAAAAACAAAAGCAAATCAGTTCTCCTTTAAGAAACATACAGCTACATTTCTAAAAATAATACCATTTCAACAGCATCAAGCTTCAAAGTTACTCTACACCTACTAAAATAAAGAAAAAAATAGCAATGCATGTGATTTTTGAAATTTCCAACAAAACTTTACAATTTTATTGGATTTCTACAGACAACTTAAACCTGGATCTCATTCTGGATTTCTGATTTATGTATGAAAAAGGATGCATTCTATAAGAAAATTTTACACCTAATATCCATGATCTTCAGAGACTGTAAGGTATTTTAAAATTTTTGTCCTCACATGCATGTGCCAGTATGCCTATAATGAATATCTCCAAAATAACACACCACACATCTCATATTTCATCTAAATAATTTGATAGTGAATATGTTAGACAAAGAACGATTCTGTGTCTAACAGTCTAATCTTCCACAAGTTCCTCTGCATTAGGAGGTATAGCAAAGTTTTATGTATAGATTATTATATAAGGACTTCATTAAAATATGTTACCAGATGATTTCCAGGACTGTCAGCATACAGGGCAAAGAATGCTACAAACTCATTTATATCCATGATGTAAAACCTTATGCAGATTCACACATGTAAAAAAGAGTTGTACTAATTAAAAATTTAAATATCATGAGAAATTACATAACCTTCTCTTAAGAGTCCAGAAGAACAGCTCTAGTGTATTTGCATTTTTCTGAAAAGCATTTATATTTTTCAATACTAAATGTATTGGAAAATGAAAAATCCGAACGGGAAATGTATAGTTCCTAAAGTAGCAACCAATAAAGAGTTGATGTAAAGGGGCAATTAACATACTAATTGAACAACTGAGAGCAGGAGCACCTTCAGCAAGCTGCAAGAATTTTATTACAGACAGGGTCCTAAAAATGACCTAGAACTAGCAGACAGCACATTATCTCTTTCTAACAAGAGGGTTGAGGGAAAAGATTTTGATGAAGACAGAAAATACATCTTCATTTTCTTGTCCTCAGAGAGAAATAGCCTCCCTTTACTACAAGAAAGAAAAGCAAAGCCCAAACACTTTTCTCCAATACCACCTAGAACAGAAGTTTAGGCCTGTTTAATACTGCCACAACTGCAAACAACTGGTTCTGCCAATTACGCACAGCTCAGCACATCCTTTTCTATCTCTTCTTTATCATTCCTTTTCAGGTTGCTCCTTCAAGCTAACCATGATGCAACTTCTGTCATACAGTCATTTTGCTATTGTAAGACAGAGATCACAACCAAAGTTTACATATAAGTATCAGCTTTTTGTTACTATTAAACTGAGCCAAAACACGTATGTTTAATCATTTATGTCATCCAGATTGATGCAAGTAACATTAGATTTGAGTTAGTGTAACAGTTAAGATTTTAAAATATTCCATCAGTTTATAATGTAAACCCTTATTCTTCGAAATGTAAAAACAGCTTAAGTCCAACAGTTTAATGGTCAGCAGTGGACAGAAATACAAGACATTTATGGAAATAACTACTCTAAGGGGTTTTTTAATACGATGACCTAATTCTAAATACCTTCCACATTTGAAAGTCAAAATGAAACAAAGAAAAATTATTTCCATATAAGGGTAGATATTTTCAAAACAACACAAGCTCTTATGCGCAAGTGTGAATTTAAAAGACAAGAAAGTCTACGGATCATTTTAAAGATCATGCTTAGGAGTAATTTAATGGCAACCAAGGTTCAAGTTAAACTTCTAAGGAAAAAAAGCCAAATGCAACAAGGTCAAAATATCCAAAATCGATACACATTCTTCATATGTAAAATGTTTTGATGTATAATAAGGTTTTCTCACAAGTTTCATATCCAGTTAAAGCCAAAATATAACATCATTAGGGCACTTCCCCACAACAAAAAGAGCATTCATAAAAACTCATCTGAAAACAGCACTTAGATCACATTAGACAAATCGAGGAAGAAAAAAAAATTAAGAAGCAGAGAGAATGGTGAAAAGATCAACAATATTCATAGTAAACTTGTCATTCATACCATGACAGTTATTTAAAAAAATTTAAAAGGACAGCTACAGTTCCTTTTTCTCTCTTTAGATCTTCCACACAACATGTTGAAACTAACAAGCTGAAGTTGATTCACTTCAAAGGGATTTGTTCTTCCCACCACCCTTTTCTTGCCTTTGGTTATGACAGACAGACAAAATTGCTAACTACCTATCAAGATGGGCTGTGGTAAAAATTAGTGGAATTTTTCCACATCTATATGCTTAAGTAACACATTAATGGATTTGGAAAATTAAAAACCTGATACTAGTCTACCATGATTATGGATGAAGTCACATGTCATTAAAAAATAAAGAAATCTTTGCACTGTAGTATCAAATTCATGACAGCTGATAAATAATTTTTGTTTTCTAGGAATTTCAACTGTGAGCTTTTTCACTTTTTTTCACATAGAAAGCCATGACTATTTCTTTACTGCATTTTAAGAACATGTTAACTATCATCAGGAAAAGATTTTAATTTGTTCCTTCTAGTTGCCAAAGATTTTTCCACAGTTTCCTGTAAAATCCACATGCTTCCAGTTCCCTGTGCAAGTCAGGCTGTTTAAAAACTCAGTTATGAAAACAAACCTTGAGGAATCACTGTAGAAATTATGTGCCCTTACTTCAACAAAATAAATGCAAGTTATCGTCAATGTATGTAAATTCCAGAATTTATCATGATCAATTACGTGGGTATTGATATATCTCACTATGCTCTACAAATACGCTTTTGAATAGTTAAACCAACAGAAAGTTGCTTTAAAAAACATATTTCTTTGTTAATTTCATGACTTAAGAAGTCATTTGCAATAATAAACCAGAATTTGCAATACTTTAACACTCTCTGAAGCCCAAGTACATTAGACTGTTGAAATTCAAGTTTTCTAGCCTTTGGGTAGTACATACACCATCAGTTTTTACCCTGAACCCTTGCACTAGTGAGAATTATCTGCAACCTGATGCCAACAATTGAACCTTCCAATGGGCATTATAAAAACACAAAGAAAAAATCCTGTATCCAAGGGCCTTACACTATAGGATTTTCTTTGTATGGGGGTTTTATTAAAACTACAACTTTATTAAATATTAAATTTTCTACAGAAATGTAACTATGGTTAAAGTCTAAAAATAAAATGACACATTTTAAAGTGCTAAAAAGAAAGTCAGGTGGATAAAAGTATGTAAAAATACAGAATAAGGAAGCAGCATACCTTGTGTTTTTGTGGCCTCCCTGATGATTTTCTGAAGCTCTTTCATTTCAGCATTCATTTCCTCATAGTTTATTTCCCTAGAATCAACCTTAGGAGCCTGGAATAGTGAAGGATCAGTTCCAAGGTATGAACATTGAAGATGCCCATCATCACTCAGAGTGACTATAACGCCCTTCAAGTCTCTGCACAAAAAATAAAAAGTAAAGCTTACTAAGAAATTGGGAAGAATCACTGAAGCAATAACAATATTTATTCCTTAATTCAAACATGTTCATTAATATTACTCCCACTTATTGCAATCATATCTAAGAATGAATGTGTCTTAGATGACTAAAACACCCTCAGAATTTGTGAATCTGTATAATCAGGAGAGGTAACGGAAAGGATCAGAACAAGCAAGCTGAATAGACAGTATAGTTGTAACCTATTTTACTCACAAATTGCTACTTAAGTTTTCTGAAGTTGGGAAATTTAAGTGGGTACGCAGGAAAAGGAATTTGCTAAATAGAATACCAAGTAAGGGAAGGGAAGGGAAAAGAGGGGTTAGAAGAAATCATGAACAGATGGAAGATGCTCACAACGAAGACAGCAATAGGGCTTTGATGGTATCAATAGCTCCCCTGACCAATTCTTTGCCTGCTACTGCAGCCACTGTGCTGGTTTCAAACCCTGGCTGACTATTCCCTGCAGCATCTTTCTGAAAGGAAACGACATGGACCTAGAGCATTCCCCTTACACTCCTCTGAATCAATAAAAATTAGTTTTTTGTTAGCTACACTGGAGTCTCTTTTCTCTCAAAGGAAAAGTACTTCATTGCTCCTAGAAAAATCTCACTCATTTGGTGTATATGATCTGTACAGTGCAATTGCAAGATTTAAGAAAGTATCAACAAACTGTGAGACAACAGGGATTACTGCCAACATTTGGCTAATTTGAAGGTTATTCCTAAACAGAAGAGGAACTGAACAGTAAAGACTAGCATAGAAGTTAACAGCAGAAGTTAGGAGAAAGCTAACTTTCACTTTATTTTTTAAATTGCTTACTCTTAATTAAATTAAAAGGCTGTATTCATTTTCATAATCACAAGGTAACACATTCATGTCAGTAATTTGCTCTTATTCCATACTTAGAATATCCTATAGCAGATACTGCCTTTGCACCAAATACAACTGCCATATAAAGGAAAGAGAGACAAAACTTAATTCTTAGAGATAAAAAGTGATTTGGATAAAAAAGTCTAATTCACTATCCCACTAATTAAATCTTTGCAAAATATTGCATTTATGTAAGTGTTCAACATATAATTCATATAGAATTAACAAAAATTCTTTTAATTTACACACACAAATGACTCCTCTAGTACTCCTTAAAAATCAGGTAGCTATAAAAAGAAAAATAGAATTCTCTCTGGTTTCCTCCACTGTCTTGCAGCATGGCTCCAGAACACACAGATAGGAAACTTCAATCCATGATAATAGTAATTATGAAAGCCAACAGGTGTCACAGATTAATTTTGATCCCTGATGGTCCAATTGTACTGTCCAAAATGCTTTTTTATAGCACACTAAGGCCACAATCCCAGTGGTGATTTTGCAGCTGCAATCAAATAATTTGGAAAAAACTATGCTGTACCTGAGATCATCTGAACTCTGTACAGTTGTAAGGAATGAAGACCCTACTGGGCACTATACAAATATATAGTTACTGTAGATAAGTTTGAGCTTTCTCTTTCTACAGAAAGCAATTGTTACTCAGTGAAAGAAATAAATATCCTGGTTGAACTATGAATGTATGGAATCTGCTTGTGAGGGTTTTTTTGGACAACAGGTATCCCCAGCCAGACCTTTGTTGAAGCTGGAACATGCAAATCTGAACTGCCTTCTGGAACAGAACACACATAAAAGGGGACAAACACACTGTTCCCCTTATCTACTATATAAGCTCATGTTAAACAAAAACAGTCTCCTCTTTTGGGACTATTGTTCTTATTGCCACAGAAAAGCTTCCAGCTGCCCCTGCAATTTTTAACAAGTATTAGCATTCCCTACAAAAACTGCAATAGGAAGCCGTCTTTGTGAGCACCATAAGGCTGGAGGTGCCAAGACTCCCCCAACAAATACTTCAAGAAAAGAAAGTAGAAGACTTAATACTGATTTTCAACTTACATAACCAGTACCTGTGTTAGCAGACTTTTTGCGACGTGTGACCTTGGGGCCTGCATGCAAAAGAGACTTTCTGACAAATTGTAAACTCTCAAGAGACACTGGAACTAAGCATGGGTCCGCTTTCACTACTTGAATATTTGTTGTCCTATAGTTGGTTTCCTTGATCAGGACTGGGTCTCTTGTTTGAATTACATGCAGAACAGCTCATGCTAGTTTTCTTATGTTCAAAAAGCTCTGTACAACACAAATCTGTGCTACATTTACAGAATTCTGGATGGCACATGAAATAAATACATTGGGCTAACTCTGGGTTCTGTATATGAACAATGCTAGGAGACAGACTATTAGGAATACATGCACCACAACAGTCTTGGTAAGGTATGCAAATAACACCTAATGTATAGGACTTTGCTAATGTCTGCCAAATCTTTGCAAGGAGCTTTGCCATGGGTGCAGCAAAGTCTTTAAAAATCGGGTCGTCTTGAGCCAGATGCTAGCATGCTACCAAATACACTGCCCCACACTTTGCTATTAAATTACAGCAAATAATGACTTTCTTAAAAAAAAAAAAAAAGGCGTGGGGGGTTGCAGGGACAACAATAGAAACTGCATCATGAGCTTTTTTCACAACCAGAGAAAGAAAACTTCTGAAAACAAGACAATTTCTAGAATTCTCCAGCAATGGCTTTGGACCATTTTAAAGTTGCTTTCTCAAAGTTTTGCACCTGTTAATCTAATAAGAAAAGATCCATGAGGGCATTTGAATGTAAATCAAAAGGACATGAAGAAACATACCTACACAGTTAGCAATAAATCTTTGAAGATATACTACTAAAATATAATACATTCAAAAGTGGTTTGTAAATACAGTCCTTCCAATACACAGTTAAGCTGGCAGTCATCTGCAGCTAATCAGTCTATCAAATGAGATCAATTTAAATCAATGAGGTGATTTAGCTATGTAAATTATGCTTTGCTTAACTTCTGAGTTTATGTCAGCATTACAGAATGCACATTTAGAAACTCCACCTTAAAACAAACTCATTTCAGTCCACTTTCCTGTTAGTCATGACATCCTTGAAGTCTGCGCTAGCTCAGAGACAAAAGCATTAGTTTAAGAAAGCAGTATTATAAATGATACTTTTCCTTTGCTTCAACTACTGTTCTGCTGGGTCCCAAGAAGATTGTTCAATGTGAAACATACAGAAGTATAAAAAGGTCTTTTCCAGTAATCTTTCGTTGTTAAAAGCTGTCCATGAATTTGTATGTCAATAGAACCAATAAGAAAAATATGGGTAACCAGTTCTAACATATTTTTTAATAATACATTGATTTCTCTGTTGCAATTTTTGTCACCCAGTCAAAATTGCTTTATTTTCTCAATCTTTTTTTAACAGTAGTTAAGGACAGCAGCGGGAGGGGAAGCATATTTAACAGTTTTATAATGGTTTCCCCACAGCTACTGCTCTCACACAATATCCCTGCAAATACCATTACTTCATTTGGCTCATTTTGCATGCAATCTGGAATTTCAATTACTTGTTAAACTTCTTTTATTGTAAACTATTTTTTTTACTATGTATCACACAATAGTCAGAGTAATAGTAAATCTAAGGGGACATTTTAACAGTGAGGAACTCAAAGTATAAAACAAATTATTCTGCTATCTAAAATAACAGTACAAAGCAACTCCTACACACATGTGGTAATAATTTGAAAAACTATCTTTTATTGGATTCTGGGTAATAATAATAGCACATGCTTTTTGTAGGTCTTCTGTTACTAAACAAATTGCTCACAACATAATTCTTGAAGAAATTAAAATGCTTTGCATGTTTCCAGTTATATAATACCAAAATGATTGCTCAAACAATTGACTTAGAAGTTGAATCTGTAATTCTGAGTTCTACTTGAATGACAAGTTAAGCCTTGGACAACTCTTAGTACAAGGTCTGGTTATTGACACCATTTACAGCTTTAATTATTTATATTTATAATAGCTCATAAAATTTCTACTTCAATTTCAGAAGTAGTCTTAATTGCTATTACTCATATTAACCATTTTAGAAAACAAGATTCTCTGCAATACTACTTTCTGTTCCTTATTGATAATGGATTATTTAAAAACTACTAAATTAGGAAATTAATTCATGGAATTGTGCTCAAGCATTTTGAATCAATTTCTCTCCTCATTTTATCATCCTTTGAGGTAACTATATGCAAGAGCATACCTCAATAGCACTTTTTAGTTTAGTGCTTTTGAAAATCCAAATTATTCTAATTCACTACCATTTCAGTGTCATTTTAAGCTGTAACTATGTGAAGTATTTGATAAATACTAAAGGAAGATCAGACTAGGAGTAATTAACTATAAGAATTTTCTAACATGAACTAATGTGAGTAAAAAGCCCATCTTACTCTTACTAAACACACACTCCAAAATCTAAAGTATACCCAGTGTGACTCAATGCCAGCTACTAGTGATTCCTAACTGGTTCTGCATATCTGTGGAGCACCCTCAGGCTCCTTTGATACACTTTCCTCAGTAAAAAAATCTTGGTTTCACTTATATCAGAAGTAATGCTTGTATGCGTAAGCCTTCCCCATTCTGCTATTACAGATGAAAACAGACAATCTAATTACTCTCAAAAATTGAAATTCTTTTAAGACTATTTAAACTATGTTTTTAACATGCTTTGCATGCTCTGCAGAAGGCGTGCAAACTTATAATGTAAATATAGGGCTCAAATATAATTGTTTAACAATATTTAATTATATTAAATAGCATTAAGTGATAAATAATTTGTGTTGCTGCTTTACAGAAAAGCATTTCGCATCTTTTCCATTCATGTGATCATTTAGGATGGCTGATCTTAGCAGAATACCAGATACAAATATAGTTCAAAAAAATTATGAAATACATGTAAGAAGAAGAGGGAAATGAAACATGATTTTGTCTTGATAACAAATGGAAAAGCAGTTAAAAAAATAGAAGCTATGACTAGAACAACAGGTCTTATGAACACTAAAATAGAGAGCCAGAACTGAGTAAAACCTGAATTTGACCAGAGCATTACCATTTTAAATGCCTGAAGAATTCTCCAGCTTTCAGGTCTTATATGGGTACCTTTGCTCCCTACTTTCCAGTGAAGACATCTCCACTAGCAACTTTACATGGCAAAACCACACAGCAAAACAACAAACTAGTTAGCATCTTACTGCAGGACAAATTCTGACCAGGCTTTAGCTTGTATGGTTTCCCTTGTGTAGTTTCTCTCTTTGAAAGACAAGACTCTTTGCCTAAAAGGCCAAAATGCCATCCCGCGAGCAAATGAAAAGGAATGCCTTCCTTTTCAAAAACGAAACAAACAAATAAACAACAACTTAAAAAAAACAAAAAGGAAACTGACTGGTTTTGCTTTTACTGCCAAGTTAAAATCAAGCACCGCTCACAGAAGGTTGGGTCGGGGGTCCTTTCTGCCAGACCGCTGCTGCCACCTG
>WBMZ01011024.1:0-96735 GCA_013400975.1 Atrichornis clamosus | reverse complement strand
AAAGAAAAGAAAAAAGAAAAGGAAAGAAAAGAGAAAGAAAGAAAGAAAAGAAAGAAGGAAGGAGAGGAAAAAAGATGTTTCAAGCTTTTAAAGAGGCCAGCAAGTCAACACCACAGGCTCAGTAGGTGTCTTGATAAAGGTAAGGCCAGATGCAGGATGTGATGTGGGATTGACCATGTCTATGGAGTGGACTCTCTGGAATTACTCTGAAGTCCAAGGCTTTGTTGCATTACTGTTTCACACAATAAGGGTGCAGCACAAGCTGCAAAGCCGTACCTCCAAAAATGCAGAACAGCTGGAATAACTAACTGCTCAAGGAGGAAAACAGTCACCTCTGCCATGGGCTACTGCCATGGCTTAAAGTGCTCAGAGTACCACGAAGACAGTAGAGCATGAAAACCTGAGATAGAGAAAAGGAAACAGTGAAGGAGAGAGGTAAAGAAACCCAAAATCTGACTATTTTTACATACTTTGGAGATTTTAATATTATGCCCATTTTTGTGCTGATAATCTTGAGACAAATGCATACAATTGCAGCCTGCAAGAGGGAAAAGAAGTCAGAAATATCAGCATCAGTTTTCATTTGTGGTCTTCAAACAAGTTTGATGCCTGTCACTGTAGAACAAGAACACTAAATGCTGACCTTAATTCCCTCTCAGCCAGCTTTTATTTCTTATCTTTTAATTCTTGCTCCTCTGAATTCTAAAGAAGAACAGAATCAGGGTCTTGTATCTCTAAATGTGGCATCATCTGTAGCAACTGATTTAGTGATTTAATTCTGCTGTGGCACTACTGTGTGCATAAATGTGGGTATGTGTTAAAGCATTCAACACAAGGAGCTTTTGGTAGGCTCACTCATAACTGTCTGCCCTGAAGGTTATTAGGTTTGTTTGTTTGCACCTTTTCCTGTAATACCTCCAGTAGTCACTGTCATGGAGAGGATGTTTCAGTAAATGTATGTTCCTCTGAATTAGCAAGTTAATTTCTAGGCAGTAGGAAATGTTCTGATGAGCAGTCAGTCATCATCACACTAACAAATGACAGTGGCAAAGAAAGCCAGATAAACTGCACAGCCAAAGACCCTGGAGTATTTCAGAAGTGAGTTGAAAGCCTACAGGCCCAGATCCTCCTCTCTTCTTTACATTTACACAGCAAACCACATCCTCACAGTGAGAACCTGGTGAAAGTGAAAGTTCGCCAAGCAGAAGAGCCCCGGTGTAACCATTAACAGCTCTGAGCAAGGACCTGACCCAGCTCCTGCCTGAGAGGGAGCAGGAAAAAATACAGTCCTCTCAGAAGCACGGGGCAGGCCACAAGTAGCTACCTTGACAGCAAATCTGCCCTCAACTTCCCCTGAATGTGGGAGAAGACAAGAAATGCTATATACTTAGCACTACAGAAATGCTTTTTGGATACTTGGAACCCATCCCCAGCAGGGAACAATGTAAAACCAGCCATATAAACCACAGGCAAAGGGATTGATCTGCAAGTGGTATAAACTGATAGGGTTGAGTGAACTTGGCTGACTGATGCTTTAGGGCTACCTGGGGCTTTTATTTCATTTTATTGAAAAATTTATAAGTAATTATCACATAGCTTACTGAGGATATTCTTCCACCTTCCTCTTCCAGCAAACCTGAACTGGACTAGAAACAAAGGGTTTGTACACACCGGAAACAAAGGTAAATTACAGACGTGAATGTCAAGTAGATTAGTCAAAGAACATTAAATACTAATATGGAAGGATTCATTCCAAAATAAAGTAACTGTAACTTGTCTTAAGAATGAATCAAGCAAACTAAAAGCTCCTTTATGTAAGAATAAAAGAATTCACCCATGGGTTTAATAAATTTTACCTCACACATTTTAAATTTTAGTTATTTCACTCTATCTCCCATGCAGATAAACCCAAGCAATACCAGTTTAACTGAGGTTTTGTCTCAGGTGCCACCTTACCCTCTGCACCTACTCTTAAACCCAAATATGGGTATCTCTACCGGGCTTTGCACTAGCTTTCCTAAATTGGTTTATAAAATAAACCTAATACAGCTTCTGTGTGGAGATAAGGCCTAAATAGCTGAAAGAATGGGATTTATAGATAAATAAGGAGGGATGCCATAAAAGCTTCCTTGATTTCTGGCTGTGCTTCTGTTCTAAATCCCATTCTCTCCTAGTCTGCTGCCTCTGTTGAAGACTGTTGGATCTTTCTTTTTTGATTTAAAACTTCAGCTGAGTTTCAACTTGCTCCACTAGACTGACAATGAAGACTTAATCCCTCTTGGAATCTGCAAGATGTAAAAGGCTGTGAGTTAGCCAGGCTTGGCAGGACTCTGATTGGGAAATAGCAAGTGATTTTTGTTGGTACAGGTTGTTCCCATTCATTAGAGACATCCTCACCTTCAGCCAGGACTCTGCAGAGCTGAGGCCACTGCAAACAGGGTGGTAATGCATGGGACAACAAAATTCCTCTTTTGCATATGAATCCAATCTCATTTCATCTTCTGGTTAGACGCAGACTTCTATATAGCCACACTTTCACTCTGTGGTTTGCATGCTCTGTGCTGTTCAGAAAAACACTCCAGATTGACACCACAGGCTTTTGGTTTGTTGGATGGGACTTTGAGCAACCCCGTCTAGTGGAAGGTGTCCTTGCCCATGGCAGTGGGGTTGGAACTAGATGATCTTTAAGGACCCTTCCAACCCATATTACTGTATGATTATATGATAATCAGGTGAATAAAAACACAAAGAAAAAACTAATCTGATCCCATCCAGACACTTTGGTCGTGCTTGGTGGAGATGGAGTCCTCCTTGTGCACAACCCGACAGCTGGTAAAGCACTTAGAAAATGCTAATGACTAACGACAATGACAAACATCTTTTAGGAGGACATAATTTGCAATAAACTAAGGCAAATATTTATACATGCCATTATCACTTCCTGGTGGGATTACTGTAATCCATTATTTGCAGGTCTTCATGCTACCGTACTTCCTTCAGGGATTTGAATTTTTGCAGAACTGTGACTCCAAAATGCTCATCCCAGCCAAGATTCATTACTCACGTTACAGGGAAAGCTCCACTGACTTCCTCTGCAGCACAGAACTGACTTAAAAGACATTTTGCTTATATGCAGAACCAAATGGTGATTAATCCATCATGCGTATAGTGCAGAACTGGTTTGGGTCTTAATTCCAAAGGTTTGCCATAAATTGCTGTCATTTTGCATAGCATCTAAGGGTTAACTCACAATCTAAACTTGTTAGGAACCAAAATAAATGTTGCTAACACAAAAATTACTTCACCAGCTATGGCTGTACGATGTGTCCAGAGCCTTTTCAAAGGACACGATTAACTGAGAAGTAATTACATTCTGAAAATTGATGAGTAATTTCACGTTTGTGTCACTTGAGACCAGCCTCTGTTCCCTTTTGCTTTAGTGCAGACAAATGCTAACCCCACAAGTTTCCAGGATGTCAGGGGTTGCTGCTCAGCACTCTGCGAGATCATGCTGCTCCCTGAGGTGCAGTTGAGTGCAATTGCAGAGCCAAGAGGCTTTGAGTCACAGCCACTCAGCAAACGGTAGCAGGGGTTTCAAGACATTGCCACCAGCTTTTCCTATTCACCCACAAACTACTGACTCTGCCCCAAAGCTGCAGACAGGACCACAGGAGGAGTGTTCAGGCGGAAGGACAGAGCAAAGCTGGTCTTACACAGCTGCTGAGCAGTGCACGGCAGTGACTGAGCCAGAGGCTCCGGAGCTGGCTCCTGCCAGTGCTGAGCCAAGGCTGGTAATCCTGAGACAGGAGTCAGCAGAGAGCTGCAAGAAGGAGATGCTTTCATTTTTGCAGTGAACTTCATCAGGACTTTTTCTGTCAGTACCTTGATTTTTGCCAACCTCAGCCTACAGAAACAGCTGATGTTGGGCAAGACAGCCGTGATCTTTCCTCCTCCCCGGCAGAGGCCCACCAAGCACCACTGTGTCACTTCACCACCTCCCAGGAGAGGCTTTGACAAGGCACACTACAAGCTCAACAGGGAGGGGTTAATTTCCAGGCAACCTCCAGAGACAAATGTAAGGCTGTCATCAGCTCAGTGCAAAGCAGATGACTCTGAACACCTTAAAAAGAAGACACTATTTCTGCAACAGTGGCAGGGGGATAATAGCTTAAAGAGATCACCTTTAAACTGTAAAACATAGATGACAAACAATTTTTGGAACATCCTCACTAACATTAGCTAAAGTGGGATGAAAACAACATCGCTCATTATAAATTTTGACTGACAGTCCCAAACCCCATCACTCCTGAAGAACACATAATTTTGAGGCTGACTAATCATTAGAGCACAACAGTGTGATAAACAAAGCTCTTCAGTGCAGTCACTGCTGCCAGCTCTGCACTGCAGAGCAGTTTTACATGGGGTGTTAGTCTTGGGGTGAAACTGAGTCCTTCTGACAACTTTATTCCTCTGCAAGACCTGGCTCCTTACACAAGCACATCTGAGCAGGAGACAGCATGTACTCCAGGTCCAGTCCACAGGTACAAACCTCCCCAACAATCACTGGATTTCAAAGACCTCACCACTGTCTGCTCCACAGGCAAAATGCCACTCTTCAGCCTAATCTTGGAAGGATGTTTAACATCCATGTTGGCATGTTCACTTAATAAACATGTAATTAAACTTCTTTCTAAGCTCTCAACTGATATTTCTCCTCTGGAAGAGGCTGGCAGAACAAATAGCACCTGTGCAAGGGACAGTCCCCGCTGCACAACACACTACTCAAATGTGGTCAGACATGACAGCAGTGAGCAGGCCACTGGTAAGAAGTGAGCAGAGGCAAAGATGAAGCCTAACTAATTTCTGAGCAGTAGTGATGTTCTGAAGCTTTTCCAAGTCTAGCTCAGGTCCGTGTCTTTCTTCAAAAGAAAAAAAAGGGAGACAGACCAAAACACCCAAGAGCTAATATTGCTTGGAAAGAAAGATGTAGCTGTAATCAAGCTGACTCTAGCAGCAAGGAGAGCTGCATCACTGCCTCTGTTTTCTACACAGACAGAAAAGGTCAGATTTCTAGCTACTAATCAGTAGCTAGAAAGCAGCCTCAGGATTTAGTCTTGGCATCATTTCTGGAAAAGGTTAAGAAGTCAAAGTTTATTATTGTGACATTCTCAAATAATTAACTTATGAATGAGACATGATTTTTTATCAAGTGTAAACTTAAAAGGCATCTTCTTGTACACTCAGCAATCTGTAGTCATAGAAAAGTCTGGGAAATATTTTCCACTGCTTTGGTGTATCAATCCAAGACCGAACAAATGAGGAAACAGAAAGAGGCAAGGTCTCTCCTCATACCTGAAACAGTAACAGAGCAGTGAAACCTGTAAAAGATAAATATCTCTCCAGAAGGTGGGGACAGGTTGCAGATGCCCCTCTCCTTGAAGAAGGCAATGGAGCAGGCACTGGGAAGAAATGATTCCTCTTCAAATGCTGAAACTCGTGAATAACATTTCAAACCTCTTACCCCAAGGGAGTGCAACTTTGGTTCACATTTAGGTGAGCTAAGTAGCCTGCAATGGAGAAAGGACACCAGACATGGTGGTAGGTCTTAGACAGCAGCAAAGAAAGCAGTGCCTGTAAGAGGGATTTGGTATGAGATAGGTTGCATTGCTTGTATGTTGTTGTTTTGAGTCCATTTCAAAATCCTAAAAGCTCCCTCTGCATTTCTAGAAGTGTACATTTGGAAGTGTAATTCTGACCCTACTGATATCCAGTATTTCACCAAAGCTAGTATTTCCTCCTTGTTTTAACAGCATAGCTTGTGATTCGGGCTATGCTAGCAACTTCTGCACGCGGTCCTGCTGTGTAGTGCACGCACCTTATCCAAGGCAGAATTCGACTGCTGGGCTTGGGGTAAATAAGATTTGAATGTGTCTTCATAAGCCCCTTTCACCCACAACTATCTGGCACAACGATGACAAGGAAGCCTTTAATCATTACTTCTGGTTGCTGTCATTGCTGCAGTCAGTGACTCAAATTTTCTCCTGGGTGAAACCTGACAGCAAAGCAAGTAGGAGAATGATTTTTGTGTGGAAAACAGTAGGGGGGCATAGAGTAAGGTTGTGTATCACATAACATTAAATCATCTCCTGGTGGCAGACAGTGACTCTGTCTCATATAATAACAGTCTGTTTGGTCTTAAATCTCAATGAAGCAGTCAGCTGTGCTGACAGAAAAAAAACAAAAAACCAAGAGGGCAGGTGGGGCAAAGCAAAAGTTCCTCTGACTGCCTGAAAATTAAGCCCATGTTTCATAAAGGCAACATGAACAGTTAACACACAAGCATCATTTCCTTCTCCCTGTTGCTCTTGACCTGGTAGCCAAAAAACACAGAGCACATGTGGCGAATTTGATCTCTAGATAACTGCACTCAGTAGAATTGTAACAGTGCATTAGCATGAAAAATAACATACTGCACAGCTGCGTGAAAGTGGATCTGGTGCTTGTCACATATATTTTAATAGAAGATGCCTAGAAGGTGATCTCAGAACAAACATGTCACAGAGCAAAAGACAGAAAGGAGAAAAAACACCCCCAAATCTCTGTATGTTCTTAAAGGGGTTTTGATATACAAAATATAGGTTTACAACAGTTGAAATAAAATTATTTCAAGCTAGAAATCTCTGTAATCATTTTTATACAGTGAACCTCAGGCACCAAGGGCTTGGGCAGATGGGCTCTGGTGAATCTTGCTGGGGTGGTGCAAGAGAAGCATCTTGCTGGCACCCCATCCCTTCCCTCTACCAGCTGATGGAGAGGAATGTGGGTCAGTGCCTTGGCCACCTACCACTGTCTGCTATTGTGGGCTGAGCTCACCTTTGTCAGAGCACTGGGGACCGGAGTGGGAGAAGGCCCCCCCTTTTGCAGACTCTGCTCCCAGGCAGGACAACCTCCCCACAGCAGTGGGGTGCATGGCTGAGGCAACAACAACTTACCATGCCAGCAGGGTTCACCAAAGACTAATACCCTGAGAGAAACAAACCCACTGGATTACCTTGGTTTAGACCAGATTTTGGCTGCAACCTTAAATGTGCAGCTTTTTCTGTGAGTCCCTAATCATAACCATCTATGTATGAGCTTTTTATTTCAAATTCTTGCAAAATGATTCCTCCCTTGTAAAAGACAGAAGGATGGGAGTTACATGTAAATAATAAATATTGCTATGGTTTCTTATCTTTGGACGGTTCCTAACCTAACCTCCTCCAAGGTCTTCCCAGAGAATATTTTAGAGCTGTATCTTCCCCACAAAACCTTGCATTCCTCAACTGTTTATTGCCTGTGTGCTGATAACCTTGACAGTCCATTTTTACAAGGTCTCAGCTAGAACTTTGAGGGAGGTTGGCAATCTGTGTGAGCTTTCCAAAACCGTTGTCTTCCACACTCATCCATTTTCCAGCATAACAAATCACTGACTCTTTAAAAATCCCTTGTCATTAGCATTTTGGCATGTTTCACTTCAAGAAGAAGACAAGCCAAGAAAATTAAGTGATGATGTTATTAAGTTAGACAGGGAGTACCTGAGGATTTCAGCTCCTCTGCAGTATTAGGAGAGATTTTATTTTATTGAATGCCATGAGTGTATTAGGATGAATACCTCTGTTTGCATCCTAGAAAGCTCCCTTAACTACCAGACAAAGGCTTTATCTGGCAACTTTAACTCAAGCCCCAATAAATATTTTTCATGGATAGAAAACTAAGCATAAATGACAGATTTAGCTCAGGGGAGTTATGGTCAGGCCTGAACTGCACTGACAGAGCTCTGCTGGGAAGCCTGAATGCTGCCTGCATATAGCCAATATAATAAGCCCTGTGACCTTCTCAGTTCCGAGCATTTGACAAGGGGATGAAAGTACCACATGAAAAGCAAATTTCTAAAAGCAAAATCCAGTACTCTCTTCCTGGGGTGCACATGACCAGGTACTTCTACTTAGTGGGATAAGAGCCACCCCAGATGGTTTCTCTCAGGGTTGCACTGATGTCAGAAACTGGGGTGATGGATATTCTCTTTAAAAATGAAAAAAAAAAGAGCAATAGGCCCAACACTGAGGTCATTTAGTCCACATTACCACTCTTGAAAAATAATGGTCATCTCCCCTTGCTTGGGGAGACAGAGGGGAGAGGAACTTCTCCGAAGAGTCAGGGCTCCCTTGCAGGGTACAGCAGAGACACATAAATCCCAAACCCACAAACTTTTCTTTTTTCCAACAGGGAGAGGCTGCAGCTGCCATAATTTTCAGGAAGAGAGCAAAAACACCACTGGAGCAGTGTTTGCGAGGGTGGCTGAGGAATCAGCAAGCGAAGATGTGGGGGAAGGAAGGGGCCAGCATACCCTGACTGTACCTACAGTTGCCCCCTTTGGGGAGGCCTAGGCCCCCATCAGACTCTCAACACGATTAGGGCTGTCACGTCAGCTGCGTGAGAGCCGGCGGCGCTGAGCAGCGTGCAAGTCCTGCCAAACCTCTGCCCCTCCAGGGCACAAAGCCGCTGCAAGCTGGGCCGAGCCCACGTCAGAGGGGAAAGGCCCCATCCTGCGTAGTGTGGAGAGGAGCTGGGCAGCCTCGGGGAGGATTTCACTCTTTGGACTTTCAAAAGGGATTTAGAAGGAAAGTCTACACTTTTCAAAATGCTCCAGGACCTGAAGATGGGCTGTGGGGCTGGCTGGGATTCATGGCCTCAGATAGCTCAGGAGAGCTGGTTCTGTCAGTGCTGCTGGTGAAGTGGGGGAATGAAAGGGGAGAAGGCAGTGAGTCCATCACATTCCAGCAGAACCATGTTGAAATCAAAGCTTCTCTGTGAGGCTGCTCAGATTCGCTGAGTTAGCAAATTCCAAAAGAAAAGCACCATTTCCTGTGTTTTCTTCTGACCCAGCCTGTTGCTGAGCTCCCTCACCCAAGATGAAAGTCCCTCATGGATCTTGGAGCCAGGAATATAGTGCAGAAAACCCAACCAGTAGAGAGTGTGGAAATAAGAGGGCATGGGCATTATGCAAATAGTTGTCATGGGGGCAAAGCCAAAGAGAACAGATGAGTGGTTCTGCTGGAAAATCAGACTTACTGAAAGCTTTGCTCCTGGTTCACGTGCTCATCCCTTCCTTACACAGGGAACACAGCTGATGCCAACAACCACCACGAGTTGCTCGTGTGAGCAAAACTCATCATTAAATGAACAGCAAAGTTTGATTCCATACACAGCCATGAGTGTGGCTGTGCAGGGAGACCCCACGCTCTGCTGAACAACCAAAGCATAGGAGCCTCTGTGGAAGAGGGAGGACCAGTTCCCCCAGCCCCTGAGGAAACTCACATCCGTACAACACCAGAGCACATATCTGTGGGGCAGATCCTCCTGGCAACTTGGACCCTTACTGCAATGATAAACAAGATAACTTAGCCTCCAAAGATGAACCTCAACTACTGCAAACAAAAGTTATTTTGTAAGTTAAAGCCTTTGTGTCATTGTCTTGTCTCCCCTTCATTTAAATGTATTTGTTTTCAGAAGGCAGCAGGGAATCCTTGCTAGACGTGTATGTGATGGTCAGCATGCTGGGACTGAGGTCATTTGGAAGTCAGGGGTGATTTCAAAATCAAGCATCACAATAAGCAATAGCATTGATAAAGGACAAGGTGTGGGAGAAGGGGTAGGATCTGTGTTTGCTGAACACACCAACTAAAGCTATGTTTGCTGAAGAGATCCAGGGCTCAAAGCCTGAACTCAGCTCTGCTAAAGTTCATTCCTCCTCCAGTTCAATAGAGGAAGGGGTTGGGAACCCAGCAAGAGCAGGTCTAGCTGTCTGCACAAAGTGGGACAAGCCCCTGTGTTGTACACACACTTTTGGGAATGTGCCATCCCACCAAACAAACAACTGAAGCCCAGCCCTGCAGACCTTACTCAGGCATGGAATTCCTCACAGCTCAGCAGCATGCAGATTCATGGGCAAAATACTGCAGAAATAGCTTATGCAGTATTAAGTGGCATCCACATTTACACAGCTATCATGTAGCTGTATAACAAATAATTTAATTTCAGAATGGATGCAGAAACTATTTGCTTCTGGAAAACCCAGACTCATATCCAGGTGTAGGATATCACATTGGCTTGAAGAGGAGAAGGATCATGCTCTTCTGACCATTTACCCCCCATCCCAAACTGCATGAGCAGGCAGGGCCAGCCCCAAGGAGATGCTGGTTTTTGGAGCAGTTCCTCTCATCAGCAACCACCGCCACATCTTTACATGCAGGGGCTGCCTGCCCAGCTGTGTCAGCCCTCACTGCTGTGGGCTAAGTGTTGCTATGTCCAATGCAGAGCTCACCAAAGTCATCACACAGAATCTCATTAAGCTCAGTTTATTTTACAAATGAGGAATTGAATGCAGAGACCTTCAGATCCCTCAGATAGCATAAATCAGCCCCTGACTCAAGAAACCTGGAGGTCTGGCTCCCAGATTTTTATGAGGCTAAGTATAAAAGGCAGTGGAGTCAGGATAGGAACTGGGTGAAGGATGCTCTGATAGCATTGCCTTGCCAACGCTGGCACTGGAAAGCTGCTGCTGACTGCCAGGCTGCTCACCAGTGCGACCATGCAGATGGACATGTCTGCTGGGACCAACAGCAGGTCTGCTCAGCCCAAGGAACCGACATGGACATTGCTCTTCAGCAGCTTCATCATCCCACAGGTTATCAGAGAGTTCCCCCAGCCACCTGCATGGTCCCCGCTCAGGTGGTGCTCACGTATCATTTTCCTGTCACAGCCAGAAATAGTTTTCATTTAAATTATATGGGATTGCAAAAATTTCTGAGACAAAATAGAGAATAAGTGCAAGACAACACTCAGCTCCACAGTTAATTGTCATTCCAGCTGCTTCTCACTCACGATAGTTTAAATGGGGGCTGCATTTTAAAGCTATTTCGTAATTAGTTATAAATTTGAAAGTGACCCAGAAAAATGGAGAAGTTAATCTCTTCTCTTAGAATGTGGGAAAGGGGTATCAAGTTCTGGGATTTTCACATCTTCTTTTTTTTCTTGTCACCTTATTTCATTCAAAACTGATAGCTTTAAAACACAGTGATGAAAACGTTACGCTGTTTTGGTGTCTTCTAAAATAAATTTCACATGAAATACAGTATGTGTTAAAGGCATTTGGATTCCCAGGGAATGTGGGTATACATTTCACTTGTCCTGTTACAACTTCCTATGAATTTACTCAGCTGGCTTCAATTAAAAAAAAAAAAAAGAGAGAGAAAAAAAGAGAAAGGAAAAATCTGTGGGAATCTTTCTGTGTGTACATTACGAAGCTACTAGGCCTTTACACTGATAATTTAAAACCAGCTAAGCACATGTGCACAGATGGGAAAATCTGAGTAATTTGGTTTCATGTGCTTTCCAGCTTCTTGCTGTAGATTTGGATGCTGAGCCCTGCCTGAATGCTGAACTCCCGAGTACCTCTGCAGGGTTGACAGACCCTCTCCAGGGACTTAGCGTGGCTCCTGCAGAAGATAAAGCCAGGCTATGAGACACTTTCATGGCAGGACCTTTCTAGGTAAGGAACCAGTAGGCCAAATGCTGCTGCTAAGGTTTATTTCCTTGAAAGGGTCCAGCCAAGTGCCTACTGGAGGTGCACAATGGAGCAATTTCCCCAGCAGTGCCCGCCAACAGCATTCTGCTCTTGCTTTCAGATGAGTTTTCCAGTGAGGGAGCTGCCAGTGCTTGCTGTGATGGGAGCATCCCTGCTCCTCGTACTCCAGGATGAAGCCAACACGTGTGCAAGGGGAGCAAGGCCCCTTTTGTGAGACCCAGCCAAGTGGTCTGAGTTTAACATTACAAAAGCTACAGAGTGCTGTAGGAGCTGAGGTCCCATTCGCAAAAGAACCTTTCAGCTTTGACTCATAAACTCTGATAATTCGTGCAGGGTTAATTGAACACAGCCAGCTGTCTGCACAGCCCCAGAGTCAGCGGCTGTGTCTCTGGAGCAGCACTGGTGTGCCTGCTATACAACAAGCCCCTGTTCCCTGCTCACTGCAGGGTGTTCAGCTTCCCTGGACTTCATTTTACACTAATATAAGGGAGCTGGTGGTGCTGGTTTACAGTACAGGATGGTTCTAACCTGAATGGCTGAAGGGGTGACCGTGCCCAGCTTTGCTGCTGTCCAGCCATTTCTGGTAAGCCAGACAGGTGTCATGAATGATATCCCTTAGGCACATAGGGTCAGGCTTCAAAAAGTTCTGGGAATCTGCAATGTAAATAGGCAACTGCACCCTAGACTTTTCTAGTCTGGAGTGCGCTGGCTCCAACAGACTGGCTCTTTACAAAAGCTCAGTGCCAGCTGGCACCTAGAACCCTCTGGCGTCAACATTTGTCTAAAGACCTCTTAATCCTAGCAGCTCTCTACACCTTTAGGAAATTAAACCTCATTGCAGATGTAGACTGGAGGAGGTTAAACCTCGTGGAGGGGGGTTCCAATTGGCTGTGGAGCCGATGTGGCTAGGACACACCAAATTCTCTGGCTGGTGGCAGGCGGGATGCTGTGGTTAGCATCACGTTGACTGGCAGCTGGCTCTTCGCTCCTAATAAGGAGGTGCAGCTGGGCTAATTGGAGGCAGCTTGGAGCACTGAACAATGCTGGAACGCGCTCCATGGTAGCGGCCGCGAGACAGCACAACTGCTCTGCCCCACAGCACACCGGGGTGGGAGAGAGGGACATTAACATTAGGGAAAGTGGTCAGCCTATTACCTGACTGAGTGACAGGCGTTTCTGTGGGAGCTGCCACCTTGCCAGCACACTGAGGACCACAGATCTCCAGAGACGAACCTGGGAGGTAGCTGTGCTGTAAGCCAACAGACTGAGTGTCTTCTTGTCTTGGCAGCAGCCTCATACGGAAACCTGCAACACACAGCATCCTAGCAGTATGCTGGCAGTGTTCTTCAATGATCTCTGGTAGTGTGTTTGCAAAGGGTGAAAGCACATCTGTAAAATGTACCGTCTCTGGTTCTGTGCTGTGGTCCAAAACAAGCTATTGAGCAGCTGCAGCTCTTGAAGGATCACATAACCAGGTATAAGCTCTTCTTTAATAATTCTTCAGGCCTTAAAAACCTATTTATAGATCTTCCATTTACCAATACATGATTTCACTACATAGCATGGCTTCCAGTTGGTTGCATTACCATTCTCAGCCAGACATCTACAGCTGTTTTACAGTTCTAAACCCTCATAGAGAAACTCATCTAAGCTTGAGCAGTGGGGAAGGTCATTCCCCTTCCTCTGATACTTTTGCAACATTCATGAATTCTCTATCCTATTCAGCACTGCCCTCTGTTTTGGGAGTGTAGGAACCCTCTCAGCTGTGCTTTTGGAGGTGGTACCATTGCTTCTTGAAAAAATTAAAAATTAACTTCTTGAAAAAATTAAAAATTAACTTGTGAGCCTCAATTACATTTTCTAACACCTTAATGAACTATGTGCAAGGCTTATGCTGGCTTTTTAAATTAAGTAACATGTACGTTAGGAAGAGGACCTCATATACCACAAAACAAATGACTTCCAAATCTTTAGATCTGCTAATTTCTACGAGGAAGCTTCTTCTCCCTTTGTAAACATTGGAACTACTTAACAGAATAGCAAAATCCTCTTTCTCAAAAAACATAATATAAAAACAACTCAAAGAATATTTAATGTCCATAAAGCACCTTTCTGGGGAAAAAAAAAAGTATGCATTTTTCAGCCCTGTTAACATCTTATGGAAATAATAGGAATTGATCTTTCATTTGTCTCTGTCTTTCTGAGGTCTCTAGTGTTTTAGCTGTTATTTGCTGAATTGAAAACATAGGCTTTGACCAGAGGCTGGGTGGTGTCACTTGTCTGGCTACAGATGTCACAGCAGGGGCTAGATTTTCACTACATTACCACAACACAGTTCAAACTGTACTTAATTAGTGGGTGCCAAATAATGCTGCCCATCTTCTCTAAAAGCCCAGGAAATAGCCAGGGGTAAACATTTCACCAAACAGCACATGATAAATTTGAGTTGTCGTCAGCTACCTTGGCTGATCCCTCCCAACCCCCTACACCAACATCCAGTCCAGCTGCACACCCTTCCCTGGTGCTGGGGTCAGAACTGTGGTGCCCAGGCTGAAAGTGATGGGCATGAGCCTACCAGGTTACTCCACAGTTTTGTCTTTCCTAGCTCTGAGAGGCAGCTCTTCCTCCCCCATGGTGTCAGAGAATGAAGAAGGTACGGTGGCAACCTCCATGTTGCCATGTGTTTGATGTTTCCTTCTTTCCACAGACACCATGTGCTGCCTTGCAACCCCTGCATATCTCCAGTCTCCCATGGGAACCTGTCCATGTTCAATTGGGAGTATTCCTGTGGCCTGCAAAATGCCAGCAGCGATTCTGGTAACCGAAGCTTGGTGGAGCAGAGACCAATGCTAAGCCCTTATGCTGCCCATGTTAAGTCCCTCCCTCGAGTGCAAGGAGTGATGTTGTGTGAATGCCCTGGCTGAACAGCCAGCACAGGCTCATGGATTATTTTTGAAGGGTGACATCTCTCTAACCTGTGAAGCCACCCCCTTGCCCCACACGTGGAAGAAGCTGCGGGCGGGAGAGGACAAGTGAACAGATGCAGATATACACAGAGGGCAACGAAGTGGATGGAAAGGAAGGACACTAGTGATCTTCAGCTTGGGTAGGGAGGACTGGGGGATATGTCTACCAAAAATGTCAGCAAATGATGGTGGGGAAGGCAAGACAGGTAACATTTCTAGTGTGTTGTGCTTGGATAACATAGATAGTGCTAGAACAAAAAGGCTGTTGATCTTTAAGATGTATTTTCATTTAAGTAAAAAACTAAAAGCAGCAGAAAAGAGTTCCCTCTGGGGCTTGACAACTGCCGAGGCCTCATCCAATCTCACTACTGGCTAAAACTTCTGGAGCTGTTTGTGTAGGTCCCTGTAAGCACCTCCTTCTGCAGTAGCTTCCCTGGCATCCTCCTCTTAGGGAAGTGGAGCCTTCCTCATCCCCCTCTCCAGCCATGTCCTCCACATCTCCTTCCCATCTCTGCTGGTTCTCACAAAGGTCCTGTTCCCAAAAACTAAGCTCCACAAGTTCCACAACTGAGGATGTGTCCTCAGTTTCCTGAGAACGTAGCTGGTGGTTTCCTGAAAATGAGACTATTCAATCCCAAGCTTATTGACATAGCAAGGCTGGGGGTGAGTCCGAGAACTGTAAGAAAAAGAACTGTAGAAGCTGGCACAGGATGCTGGAGGAGTTTTTTTGTAAATCTGAAATTTCGTTGTAACCACAAGAGGACTGAATCCCGCTCTGAACACTTTCTCATCAAAATACAAGGATATTTCAAATATATCTCCTTGAAGGGGAACTAAGTAACTTTATATATTTCTAATCAGAACTTGCTTTCATGATAGAGCTAAGCAAGAAAAGATGTGAGGTTTCCAAATGACAGTGCCACAAGGTAATTTAACTTGCCACAAGGTATTTACAGTCCCACAATAATGTACATAGCACTACAGTGGACAGCTACCTACTCATGGTGTAATACCAACATGTTTCATAAAAATTGATGATTTGAGAATCTGCCTCCCAGGGCTGTTGCAACCCTTGAAAAGCCTCAGAGGAAAGAGGCTTCACAGTGTTTTTAAGCCTTTAGACATAAAAGTGGGGAAAAACTCAAAAACCACCAACTCTGCAAATCAACCAAATAATAGTCAAGTTGTCACCTAAGACTTTCATTTGGAGGTGAAACCATTTGGATTTTTATCTGTCATGCACGTGCAGGACAAATAATGCTATGGATGTACACTGTCCCTTCAGAGAATTATTAAATCTCAAAACACCTTACAGTGCTCACTGTCAGTCCTGTGGAAATGGAATCACAAACTGTCACAGCAAAGAGATGTGTCAGTCACCTTCATGAGAAACCAGACTAAGTAACACAGAACAATGTGGGCTTGCTTATTCAGTTAATCCATCTGCAAGTGACCAATTTTCTGCCCCTGAATAAGAAACATATACCTATTTTTAGGTCAAACATTAACAATTGGGACTACCTTATATTATGGGTGGGAAGACAACAGATCAGTTTTTAAACAGAGAAAATAAGAAACTCATGTTTCAGTCACATTGTGACTCAAAGCCAAGAGAAGCCAAAAAATTCAAAGATATTGGCTAACTCCCACAGAACTGCTTGAAAAGCCAACTTTCAGCCCCAAGTGAATTTCTTCAGCGAGTTGTAAGTCCCTAAACTTGGCTTTTAAATGTTACTTGCTGACACAACCTTAATCACAATGCTGTAAAAGTTGTATGTACATAATAGTATTTTTTAACTAAATGTTTCCAGGGTTCAGAACTTTTCAGAACTACCACAGATACCAGCATCTGAAATAAAATATTTAGGGAAGAGCAATTTAACTTGGCTATGGTGACTAAATGTAGTATATGCAGCACTGGTTCTGTCTGAATATTGAATTAAAAAAACCCCAAAGGTCAAAATACACAGAGTAAGGATTCAGTTCTGATGAGATGAGAATAAATATTTGTCCATTTGCAATGCTGTCAGTTAAATGGCAGTACTCAGAGCAAGGATTGTGTACCATGACTCTTGGGGTCTTTGTTTCCCATCCGTCTGTTCTTAGTGCTGGAAATTATTATAAAAAGCTCTGAAACTCCTGCTTAAAGGGTCCTAGGTGCAAAGCATTACAGGGGTAGACTGATATTTTAAAAAAGCTTAAGAGATATCTCCCAAACAAGGAGGTTGTCAGGCCGGGACTTTCTTCCTATCTGAATATGACTGAAAAATCTGCACTCCATTACCTCAGTGCTCTCCAACTCTGGGATTTGCATGGTCATACAACCAGGGAGGGACTTTACACCCCAGAGCTGACGAATTTCTGAGCACTCTCAGAGCCCTGGGACTTTACTGGAGTCTTGCTTCCCAAACACTTCTGAAAATGAGGCTTCTTTTTAATTGTCCTACAGCATTTCTCATGCCAAAAACATCTGGGAAAGGCGAGAGCTGACAAAATCGCACCAACTTTTTTTTTTTTTTCACTCTCTTGCACATTGTTTGAAAGAGGTTTAAAGCTAAAATAAACTTATCTGAAGCAACGTGCAGTTCACAGACAATGGCAGCAGCTGCAGATAGCAGAAGTTCATTCCTGTTTATTATATTCATTAAAACTGAAGGGAGAACTGTGGCAGCACCAGCTTAATGGTCATCTGAACATAATTATTGAGAAAGCATTGTTCTTTGGAAAGATGCAAAGTGTCAGACGGAACTTCACACCCTTGTCATAAAACCCCCACTTATTTCCTACCATTAATTGGATAAAATGGGCATTGTAGGATCAGAGGTGGAGGGAAATGGGTTAATGAGCATGTGTAGGAGGCAAATGACACTGGAAACTCAGTGTCTACAGAGAGTGGGCAGAGGAAACAAAATCAGATGTGAGCAAATTTCTGGAAGGGAATCAGATCGACAAAACTCATGAGACAGCACTTTGTGTTCATATCATCCTTGAACAGTATGAAAAGCAAAACTCTGGCCAGCTTGCACATGTGTTTCAAACAACAAGTTGAGAGAGAAACAAAACCCACCCGTGAATCAAGGGGCTGCATTGATAGTCACAAGGCAAACTCCTTTTGGAATCCAGCCACATCCTTGCATCCTACAGTGTGCACCGTGCAGGAGTTCCTTGGTGCTTTTTGGTACCATGAAATTCCCTCCATCTCTCTAAAAGCTGGGGCAATTCCTCTCCATAGGCCCCAGTGAGCCGCCTCAGGGTTCACTGTCAGTCTGTCTTTTCTGTAGTTGTCTTTGTCCTTTCCAATTCAACATTCACTGCCTTGTATTGGTTGTCTGATGTTAAAGGTGGATGGAGTTCTCGCTGCTCCCCATAAGCAGGCTTGATGCCAAGAGCAGCATGTGGGCTGGACTCCATCCCCTCCTCATGCAGGTAGTGGGTGGTTTTGCTCTTCAGGGTGTTTTGGTTCAGTGTGTGAGATCCTGTGGCTGTGCCTGAAATCTGGGTGTTCCTCCATGGGCAGGCGGGGATGGTAAATCATTTTTGAGTCTGTAGGCCACCTCTCAGATATTCCATCAGTCAGTGCTCTGCAGTGGACAGATCTACGGGGCAGCAGTGTGGGAATGCATGTCCAGACCAAGGGTAACAGCATTAGTCTGTACAGACCACCACATCCCATGGCTCAGGATCCGTATGTGAACCACAAAGCCCATCCATGGCCTCGCCTGCCCAACCGCATATCAGCATCGCACGGGGCTACAAGCTCAACCAGGAATTCCACTCCCTTCTCAGCCAGGACCCCCACTGATTCCTGTGAATGTTTTGTGCTTCAGAGAAGGAACTGCTGAGCTGATCCTGGACTGTAAAACTTATTTTCCTTAGCTGCTAAAAAAAAATGGCCTTCTTGAGCAGGCCAACACCAACTCCCATTCCATAGCTATTCCCAATGTTCACTGGTATGTAACTGCAAAAGCAAACTATTGGACCCTCTGGAAAAATGCATTCTACCTTTCAGCAAAAAGAACAGTGATTCTTTAACAAAATGTACTCCCTTTTTCTGAGACTGATCTTCCTTTGTGCTCTGTTTTTGCCTTTGAGTACCAGGGACTTTTTAGTACAAGGATAAGTGGTCTCACCTTTCACTCTTTTATTAGCTGGCAATTTTTTTTTTCCTGTTTAAATTTACTCCTGCTAGTCCTCATGCACACCAGTTAGTGCATCTAAGTCAAGGACATCCAAAAACCACTTCTTGAGCCTGGTCTCCCAGTGGAATGATGTTTATGTGACTGTGCTGCCCACCTGTCTGACCGATTGCCTTCTCATCCCTACCAGGAGTTTTACAGCACTTGGATAATTTCACATCAGTGGGAGGCTGGAGTCTCAGAGGTCACAGATGAAGCTCTAGAAATGCTTCCAAGCCCCTGTGAATGTCCATCATGGCTTCTCCTGACAGTGCACAGAGATAAAACCTAGGCACACATCACCCCCCACTCTACTGCTCATCCCCTGGCTTCGTTGCAAGGGCTGTAGGCTGTCCTCAGACAGGTCCCACATCAGATGGCTGGGGAGCCAGGACTACAGGTTAGGTTAGCTCCTCAGGTGCTTTAGAAAATCTTATAAAATACAACTTTTGCATCTGCAGTTGCTTTGGTTTTATCTCACCCATCAGTTCAGACAAATTCTGCTAGCTCCAGCAATCTGAGGGAGGAGAATGCATTCCTCCGCTCAGCCGGATTTGCAGGGAGCCTAGCCGACATCGCTACTTTTGGCCTTCTCACTAGATCTCAGGAAGTCGTTATATGTTATACAAGTAATTAACTGTGCTACAAATGCTGGGTGATTCCTAATTCCTTGCTGCCTTTGCTTACTGGGCTGGGTGTTGACAGTACTTGGAGTAAGAGACCCACACATCGAGTGTAAAACTAAACCAAAAGCTCTGGTTAAGGTTCAGATTTTAGGAAATTATAGCCTGCAGTCCAAAACTTTGTGCTTTGAGCTGCTCTGTAGTCTGTGTGTTTCACAGCACTGGGGAATAAGAGTTCGTTTGCCATAATTCTTTCATACATGACAAAGTGGGAAATTCACTCTTCAGTCCTTCTGAAAGCACACTTTGTGCTCCACAGGCCAATTAGTGCTTCTGAAGGCTGCTAAAATGCTGGAAAATTGCCAGCCAGTCTCAGGGACGGGCATCACCTATACAACAATCTCAAAGTGACCAAAGCTTGCTGAAGTGGACACATACCTCTCTTCCCAGTCACGTGCCCTTTTCAGATTGTGTGTTATGGTTTCCATCAAAATCAATGCAAGTTTTTCAGTGGCATCCAAAAATCTCTCGATGGCATTGTGAAAAGCAGAAATGTATAATGTTTATTTCACACCATTTAAACCATCTCGCTTGCAAGCTAAACTGTGTGCAGAGCTGAATGGGAACTTTCCACCAAAAGAAGAAGTGAGTTCAAAAAGCGAACAGACAAATTCACAGAGGACTGACTTGGTGGTGTCCACAGGTGGTCTCACTACGTAGGTGACTACTGCAAACTGGCAATGTTCACCAAGGGAATGATCATCTAATTTCCTGCACTCTGCTCTAAATATTGACTCCTGGTCATTACTAGACACAGGCACCACGTTAGATGGACTTTGCCGCTACCTCCCAGGGTACCCTTGTGTGCAGGATGTCATCTTAGATGAGTTAATGGCTTCTTCCAAGAAAAAAACCTCAAAGAAAAATCTGAAACTAGGGCTCGCTTTCAGCATGCGTAGTGAGGGGAATGTTCTTCAAACTATCATCTGAATTCCCTCGCGTACAAATAAGAGTATTTTAATTTTTTTTTTTCATTTTTTTTCTACAAATCGTAGCCAAGAGGCCTCTGGGTACTTCAAAAACTGATTAAAAATGTTAATAATGTATTAATAAACTGAGTAAAGGAGATACAAAATTATTCAGTAATTCACACATTCCTTCTGCTGACTTAAGTTAAAAAGGACTACATTTTAAAGAATAATTTTAAGAAAAATGTTATTTCATTCTCTTTTCTAAAGGGATTGTGTGGGTTATTGGGGATTTTTGTACCTTTATTCAGATAGTATTGCTATTTTAATCCAATACAGTGTGTTTTTCTTTAACAATAAACCTGTTCATGTTACATTTAAAATCATTGACATCTTTTACTTGAGACTTAAGCAGTCTATTTCTATAATTTGAATTAAACACAAACAGCATTCAGGCAGTGCATGCTGTTACTGAAGTTTTAAGAAAGTAAAACAACAGGCTTCGGGGAAGTCACTTGCTGAGCACCTGGAACAAGAATCCGCTGAAGTGATAAACCAGCACTTGACAGCTGCAACTCGTTCTGCAGGTGCAGAAAGCACTTCTTCCTCTCAGTTCCTTCAGCTTAGTACAGTTCAGTAATTACTTCACTCAATGCTAAGACACCACTTGAGAAATAATTAAAAAAAAGGAAACCAATTTTCCCTCTGTAGTCTAGAAACTATACAAGATGTTTTCACTCATGAGTTCAAAACTGAAGGACAAGACAGCCTGAAATAATCTATCCAATCTCACCCTAAATAAATGTTTTCTATCATTTAATACACTAAGTAGTTTTTAAAAAATAGATCAGCTTTGACATACTTATTCTTAAATTATCATATTCCCATAATAGTAGGCAACTTATTATGGTGTTCTAAGTGTATTTTTGTATTCTGGCTCTGTGCAAGTGCCATTTGATACAAATTACCAGAAAAATGTCAATAATAAAAATGGCTTTATTTCATAGTGTTATCTCTTATAGGTAATATTGAAATCTGAATATATGTGTGGTAAAGTATGCTATGGCTTCACTGTGTATATATTATATCTCCTCTAAATTCTTAAAACCCCCTCAATTTTAGTGTAAAATCCATTTTTGCTTCAATGTATTTCAGTTGTTCTGAAACAATGACTTCAACATGTCATTTGGGAAATATCAAAATAATACAAAGCAAATAAAGACTTAAAGAAGATTATTTAAATTAAAGGTTTTTACTTGCTTATTTAAATAACAGGTGTGACCACTACTGTAAATCACTCTGTCTTACTTGTATACATAATATTGGCAAACCTTGAGCTTATAAAAGAGGCCAAATTTCCAGCGCAGCCAGCAAATACATGAGATTAAATTTATAAAAAACACCAACACCATGAGCTCAAAATTGTGTCTTTCTTTCTACTGGCTATGTAGGAAATCCTTGAAGGAATTAATTTATTTTAATACTGGAAAATATATGAAGAATAAAAATTATACAGTTGATTCTGTATTAAATATTTTAAAATGAAAATGCTGAAGAGGGGAAAATAATGTTTTCAAATGTATTTGGGGAAGGCAAAGATGACAGGGTAAGGGGACAAACGGTCTACATGGACTTTGTTTCTGTTGCATGGTATTGAGAGTCAGCTCACAGTGGAAGAAGAAAAGGTGAGGATTTTAAAAACTATTTCCCCACTGAAAAGCTTTATAATCTAGAAATGTGTGCATGAGAATTTAAAGCTGCTACATCTTTTGCTTTCACTGCTTCTTAAGTCATTTGGCTCTGATCTCACAACTATTTCTTGCTTCCTTACAACTTGCAGCCCTTTTTTTTTCCACTGCAGCTGCAAAAGCTGTAACTCCAAAATCATCAAGGCGCTGCCCTTTGAGGGGTGGGGGGGAGGAGGGAGGGGGAATCCATTTGCTTTGAAGCCCTGTGCTCCAGAGGATGTCATCCTGGTTTCTTGCTGGCCTATCTCTTAAGCCTGTTAAAGGGTACTAAAAGAACTGTCAAAACTTCCAGTGCAGTGCAGCAGCACATACTCCAAATCCCATGAATGCAGCTGGTTTGGTGTGATAAAACAAGCTAGAAACAAAAATGCTCTTACTTAAATTGAGCTGAGGTTGATGACGCTTCATGTTGGCTCCTTTCCAGGCCACAACCATACCACCCTTTCCTGCAAGCACTGGTGATTATAAAGATGACTCTTGAATCACTTGGTTTGATCTTCTGGTTTATCTTTGCCCAGATCCTCCTACACTGACCCCAAAGATTTCAGTTCACTGTGTCCTCAGGAGGGACCAGTGGATGCCCCAGGTGGAGGAGAGAAGAAAGTCAGATGCTGCTGGTGGTGACTCCTGAAATGACACCTTGCCTCGTGACTGCATGATTCAAAAAGCCACTTACACCTTCTGAAGCGTGAGCATCAAGCCTTACTTTCATCCATCTCATCTCTGCTATAATGTCACGTAGACTTTATGGTTACCAGTTTGCAAGGTGGTCCCTCTACCACTTGGGAACACACTCATCAAGCAGGCAGGTAAAACTCATGTTTAGAAATAAAACATGTCATCAAGAATAAGCAGTGCCTAGAAGCAAAATGAGAAAATCCATCACAAGGGAAGATATCCACTGCACAAGCTAGAAGTAGGAAAATATTCCCCTTCCAAACACAGTACTGAGAACTGCACAGCAGGAATACTGGAGAGGCAATGCAAGGGTAACTGCAAGTATTCACAAGGCAAAGGATAAAGTCCCCAAAGTTAGAAAGATATAGAGAAAATCAAAGACCAAAGGTAGCTGCAGCATAACCAATTTGGGAATTGTTTTTTTACTGGGCCCCTGAGATATATATGCACTAAGATCAACTTTGGATCATATTTTGTTGCCTTTTTGAGATCAAAACAGAGGTACAATGACAGGCAGAAATCAAATGCTTCATGGCATACTTTTAAATATAAGATTCAACTCTGGTTTACAGAGTCAGGATTTAGTAGGTTTCGTTTGCTCCTCACGCCTACCTATGGCACTCCCAAATTAGATAACAGCAGACTATGCTAACAAGAGCCTGATTTTAAAGGTAAGGTGAAGGCACAAACACTGCCCATGCTACAGCACCCAGTGCAGCATGATGACAAATTCAGTACACTTTGGGATTTCAAAGCCTCAATCTCTCATGGAATGAGCTTAAGGACTGGAGCAAAATTCTGTGGACTTTTGGATTACTGCTGACAACACCAGCACCCAGCCTCACTCAGGAGTGTTCAGTAGAGGAACACGCAGGTCCTCTGAAAACCGTGGGATCACCACTGCTCTCCTCTAGCAGCACATAGGCTGCTTTCAGCTCCCATTAAAAACTAAATGCTATCATAGGCTCTCCATAGTATGGTGCCTTGTTGCTCCTCCTCCTCTTAAATGACATTTAAAGCAATAAACCTGTGGTGCTCACTGGGCTAAAGTCAGCCAGCAGACTTTCACCTAGATGAGCAGGCAGAAATGCATGGTTGGGAATATAGCAGGACACACCTCAGCACAGTGGGTTTGGGTCTAAAGTGAGATCAAGTAACCTAATTAAGGAGGTGTTGTTGTGTTTCATGTAAATTTAGAAGGCACCTAGTCTTTCTGCAAAGCTGGAAATATGTTCATAAAAGTGACAATGCCGATATCCCTACATTAGACAGCGTACTGGCCATAAAACAAAGAAATGCATGCATCCTCCACTTTTTATTGGGGAAGCAGAAGTCTCTTGAAAGTGTAGTTACGAGTTGTTGTGGGGAGAGAAGAAGGGTGCTTTTAACACTGATGTCACTGCCAGCATAAGCCTTTTATGGGCATGACTTAGTAGTTGTCTCTCTGCTCAAAATCAACAAAGAGCACAGAAAAAAGGCTTGCTTCCTCCTAGGGAAATGGTGTACATTCAGGGAGGAAGCTAACTTCCTGTTTTCTCCATAATTGCAGCTTTGCATGGTTTTAGCAAGTTCCACAATTTTAAGCCTCTTCCATACGGAACATGTTCCTCTAAACATCTGGCTCCTTTTTTATTGCAGTGATAAAACAGATTTATTTTCTACAAACCATATAAAATATTACTTTCTCAGTGTACGATATACTGTGCCTTTAAAAGTAAAAAATATGCAAAAAGATCAGTAGTCTTACTTCTTTTTTTCATTTATTAGTACCAAATCCTTTTCTAAAGAGAACTTAAGGATTAATTCTTAATCTGGAAAGAAAGAAAGTCTGAACACCTACATTTATTATCTCAAAGTTTCTTGATGCAGACTCATGATACAAATTCAAATCAAAAAAGAACTATAAATCCAGACAAAGTAAATTTCTTAGATCTAGGTTAGATTAGAACATGTATCCCTTACACTGGTTCTTAGCACAT
Organism: Atrichornis clamosus; assembly: GCA_013400975.1. NCBI lineage: Eukaryota > Metazoa > Chordata > Aves > Passeriformes > Menuridae > Atrichornis > Atrichornis clamosus. Next base: position 71,972 of record WBMZ01011024.1, on the reverse strand, counting down.
CCTCTTGTAACTATCACTGGAAGAGAACGAAATGCTTTGATTAGTTTAGAAGTCATCTTTCTAATTTGCCTGAATGATATTAGAAAAGAATGGCTCATGCAAAAAAACCCAGAGGACTGTACAGTAAGGAAGAGAAGAGGATTCTTTGATTATCTAATGGCAGTTGGGCTACAATGTCAAATTTCAGTGGGCAACGCACTCAAGCAATAAACCAGGAAAAAACCCATTATAAATCAACAGATCATCTTGGCTTCCCATTCCATTAGCTGTTATTTTTAGCTGTACCACATGCATGGCTAAACAACAATGCTGCAGAGTGCTCCTCCAGAAGTTTTAATCTTTTTCTCTCTTCAGTACTTCTACTTCAGTACCTGCTGCTGTCTGAAATAACACAAGCATCCACTGCATGCAACAAAAGTGAAAATGAGCTGTAAACAATATTGTGAAAGATCTGGCCAGCACTTGCTACAGGGATGTAGTCCAACAGTGGCTTCTGTAGAGAGCTGGGGAAAAAAAAAAAAGAGTTATTTTCTAGATGCTTTGACAAATACTGAACTGAACAAAGTGTGGCTTCGTGCAGCAAAAAATGGTGATGCTTTATTCCTCAGTTTGCGGATTGGTACCATTTCCAGACTTGCACTGCCTGTGAAGCCCATCTGCCCCTGTGGGATGCAACCAACAAGGGGAAAAGTGACTGGGGTTGGTCATTTACTAGGGAGAAGAACGGGGATGGGAAATAGTGATGAAAAGGGGGGTCAAGAAACGGAAAAAAGCTTCATAAGCCATGCAAGCTGCATGAGCAATGGTGACTGGTGGTCCCTGTGGTGCATTCCTGTGTCTCTTCACAGCCTAAAAGAAGTCAATAAACCCAACCAGCTGTCCTTGCTATACCTCACATGCCAGACCTGTTCCTGTGGTCAGGAGGACCAGGACTGAGGTGGTCCTCACCCCGAATAATACCTGGATGGGACAGCATCCTGGAACCACCCTGTCAGTGCCCTTTCCAGGTCCATCTGTATTGGCATCCACCACCTCCTAACAGCAAGTGTTCCTCCAAAATGTTAAGGACAGCTCTTCATTTAAATGAACACAGCATCCTTAAATGTGCAAGGGTTAAATCTGCATCTTGTGAGTCTACAATCAAAGCCAAATCTGGGCCACTCAGGCTAGAGACTGACTGGAAGATGAAGTGAAACCAACTGCTCCCTGTCCTTGCTCAACATGAGAGAGGGGTAGATGTAACCCTAAATCAGTTCAGGAAGGGCTAAATCCCACAAGAAAGGCACACATCCCATCACTGTGATGTCACCAAGGGTTTGCCTGCACATCAGGTGAGAGTCTGTGCATTTTTAGGGCCTGGTGGTGACACAGGCCATCAGGTGGCACAGGTCATCTGTGCTCCTCAGGCCTCACTGTCCTACAGAAGGGAAATGGCAGAGACTTGGCTTTGCTCTTCCACCATGACGTACCAAAGAGGATCCCTAATGACAGACACAGACCTGCAGGTGCTTATGTCCTGCCGCGAGGGATCACCGTCTCCCTCCTGTATTTCCCACCAATAATTAACTCCCAGTCTAACTCAATGTAAAGAAGTTTTCTTGCAAATATTTGCTATTTTTTGGGTGCCTAACAGTGCCTGTGTAATGCAGCAGAATAATGTGAAAAGTAATTCACTTGAAGTAAATAACACCCCTTTCTCCTTAAATGGTATTTTCTATCTTCTTCATATAACTAGTTTCATTTAAAAACTAATATATATATTACATGAAAGACTTATTAAATACCATTAGATAGCCTCTTACTAAACACACCCATTTTTAACTGCCTCAAATTTACTTAATTTCACAGTACAGACCAGGAAGCTGCTCGTGGAAAATTATCAGACATGGAGAGACCTCATTACAAAGTTTACACCTATATTTGTCATAATCACTTTAGATACCAATGCTACTTTTTCTGATGTCCACTGTACCTTCTGATAGAGGTAAATGCACGTACCCAGAAAAAGCAGCCTTACACCTTAATGGTTTAAAATCAGCAACACTTAGAACCTTGTTTCCATGTGAAATAACCGAATGAGTAAAACCACTCATAAAACTACTCTCTGAAATGTAATATCCTTCAATTTCTTTTAATCTGGTCCTAAGCCACCAAAGGAAACTGAAACACAGTTAAGTACCATAGGACAGGTTGCCTTCAGAGGATTAGGAAACTTGTTGGAGGTTTGCAGGAACAGGCTATACAAGAATCTGATTCAGAATTTGATGATCTTGAGAAAAGATAGGACTTTCCCTTGTTGGAGAGGCAATGGGCAGAGAGAAATTTATGTCTGTTGTAAAGGGCATACAGCTTTCTCCCAGTCTGAGCTGCAAACCTTGGCTGTGATCAGAAAGAAATCATCTGAGTTAATAAGTGGTTTTGTTTAGACTGTACAGTTTTAAGCATCTGTTGCACTGGAGAGGTATCGTCTATATTCCTGACCCTCTCTCAAAGCCAGATGTGCATGTTCCATTTAATTAACAAAAAGTACAGATTTAACTCCTGAACCTCCCCTTCTCGAACTGGGGCATTTCCTGAAGTCATACAAATTGTTTCCTACCTGACACAAAGCTTACATCCCAAAGGGAAGCCCAAGTCCCCTCTTTCCTCTCTTTTATTTTCAAAGCCCAGCAGTCTCTTGGGTCCCAGGGTGGTTTATGCATTTCAGGAGCAGAACTGTGTGTATCATCCTGTGATGAAATCTAAGAAGAAATTACTCAGCTTGGTGTTCCAGTGTGCCAACTCCTTGCTAGTTACAACTGCAAAAGATATTACCTAGTAGATGAAAACTGATCCTCCTAAACATTAGTGGCATTGCCATACAAACAAACAAACCCAAGCAAAATAATCCAAAACACAATAAAAACCAACCAACCAAACACAAAAAACCCCAAACACAAACAAACCCCCAAACAAATAACTGAAACCCCTGAAGAGCTGTATTTTTGTGTGCAGTTGTGTTACTTTAGGTGAGGCAGTTCCTAAAAATTATGGATGAGATAGGTGGCATTTCCAGCCCAATCCCAGTTTGCACAGGGTGCATATGGGTAGGTACTTTAGGTTCTCCCAAGCCTCATTTTAGATTTCAGCGAACTTGCTCAGAGGGTGTCATGCTGATTAACTCATTAGGAGAGATCTTTGTATTCCTTGGATAAAATGACTGGGGAAGTGGGAGCATGCCATTATCATGTTTAGGTAGTGAAGTAAAGAGTCCTCAGATGCTGCCAGTGGAAGGGATTAGCTGGTGTATGTAGAACAACTCTTATGCAAACTCAGGAACCTGTAGCGTCAGACACCATAGATCACTTCCCTGCATTTGAGATGTCTGTTTTAATTCACGTACAATGAAATGCAGCTAAGGAAATCAGTTTAAAAGGCTGGATCCTGAGCATTTGCTGCAAACACAAAAGGAAAGCCAAGTGTCTGTAAAATGAAGACCTTCCCTTTGCTAGTGCCTCATGTTTCCTTAGTATCAGCAACAGTGAGCTGGGTTTTAAAGCCAAGTGAAGTATCTGCCCGAGACTCACACTTCTAAACACCTAGGAGAGTTTGGATGGACCACATCAGCAGAAACTCAGCTGGGTGACCATGTAACTGAAAAGTTATTGCGTGGAAGACATCTTTCTGCAAAGCAGATCATGGAGGAAGAGAAAGGCCAGGGTACCCTCAGCAGAGGTGGACAATATGGCCTCACTGTGACACAGGGAGAAGCAACATTCAGCATGGAGGAGACATGTTCCAAATAACCCTTGAAAAGGCTACATACAGAGTAGCAACAGTGAGGCTTGTGATAAGCTCTGTCATCTTGGCATCTTGCCTTTGCTGCTTCCCAATTCTCTTTCCATAACTAAACAGTCCTGCACATTGTGCTGACATCTAGCATGGGTCTGAACCCCCATCCTTGCCCTGGGACTATAGTCCTTCAGTCAGCGGGGAGAGAAGCACCTCCCGAGGGCAATTCAACCCACCTGAAGGCCAAGCCAGGCCTTTCTGAATGCACAGTCTCTCTGACTGCAGATACAGTCTAGAAAAGCAGCTGAGACAAATGGCCCAAGTTTGCAATCACTAAAACTAAGCATATCCTTCCTTCCAGGGATGCTGAGGGGAAATCTGGCTTAACTGCAGTTCACAGTGTTGCAGTGGACAGGAATGCTTTCACCCCTGTGTGGTGGTCTGCACTTCACTACTGTTCAAGTGCAGCGAGCTTGACTTTAATCAAGCAAGATATATTCTATGTTGTTGCAGGCAAAGATTGACTGTGTTTTTACCCATTTCTTTCCTTAGAAGACCAAGGATTTCTATTCAAAGTGATAAATCCTTACTCAAATTAGCTGCTTTGGTGAGAAGAATACCCCAACATTTTTTTCGACACTCTAGGATTTTATAAATGTAGGCAAATTAAAGTACCTTAAAAATAAAGGCTACAGAGTCTAAGGGAAGTCTGCAGGGCAGTCGAAGCACAACGTGCAGAAAAGTTGTGTTGGTTTTTTTTCTCCTCAATCATTTTACTGGTTAATCTTCCTGGGAACAGACTGATATTTACTCATCCCATGAGAGAGTGGAGTTGTCAAGAAGCCAAATGATACTAAGGGATAGGGTTTAAGGAACTCTACTCTTAGTCATCAAATGTGAGGAAGCAGCACAGTTCTTTGGTGATGGACTGTACATATTAGCCGAATTTCTCCACATTAAATGGGGAAATGTTATGAATTGTCTGTGGGAAAACAAATAACTAGTAGAGAGAGTGATTTCCCGTCACTAAGTCCTAGGGAAAAAGTCTGTGGCCATCAAGGCCTTATGACGGCAAACAAAATGATAATGTTCAATTACAAAATAATGTATGGAAAAGTTCAACCACCTAGCTTCCCCTAGCTCTCATGGCTCCCAGATGGCTCCCAGCATTGTTCCATGCTGTGCCGTGCAGACTCACCAGCACAGATCACCACCAGCCTGGGCACTACCGTGCTGCAATCTTCACCCAGAGGAGAAAGTGCTGTAGCTTTGTCCATCTCCTTACAAGCTATGCTTTGCTTTCTTCTCGTCTGGTTGCCAGCTATGTTAAATTGCTGTTAAAGCAAGGGTTTAGAAGGCACAAGATCTGAGTTCATTTTCTTGTTCTGTGCTAAGTCGTGTGCAGCTTTATGGAGAACTGATATACGTATGTCTCTACTAGGAAATTAAATGCCACTAGGGCTGTTCTCTGTTATTCATTACCACCAACATACCACAGACCACATTCAAATCATTACACTCTTCTAACTTCCAAAGTAGGGTCTGAATACGCATTCAAGTTGTCTATTGGGGGTGGTGAGCTGTGCCAGTGACATGTTTGAGTTGGTTTGAGACAAAAATCAACCACGGGCCATTCAAACAGGTGACCCCATTTGTATAGGCAATCATGTCCCTCTAGCTTGTCTCATGATTATGTCACCACTTTTTGTGGTGCTTGGTCTCTGGCTCTCTGCACTCCATCTATCCATGAAGGATCATATCAGTTCTTTCCCTATGACACGGAGTTAAGATGTGATAATACATCATCTCTCTGCAACAGAAATGATCACAGGTAGGAAAGATCAATATGAGTATAATCTTACGAAAAGCTGCCTTCTTCCAATATGCCTCTGATTTATTCTATTGAATGAGTCAACAAAGGCTGCTACGCATCTTGAAATTTTGACCCCAAGGGTGCAAAGCACTGATAATGCAGCCCTTTGGAAACAGATGAAATATAAATGTGCCCTGACACAGTACTTTGCATCTCACTATCTCAGTGCATTTCATACCCTTCTCCAGGATGTATAGAGCCTTGTTCCATAAATGTTCCTAGTCGCAGCCAAGTGATATGAACTGACATCTCAGAGATTGGACAGGCTCTAACACACACAACATGCTAAGGTGGATGAACACAGAGCTATTCATATACAGGAAAAGGCAATGTTGGGTCAGCTGAAATGCTCTCAGGACTCTATTGATTGTATTGCCTAGGTCTCCATCGTGTAAAGAAGGAATTTAGATACTAAAATGATGTGTTTGCAATCTGGAGCTGGAACTGCACGGGTCAGTTGAGCCACGGTAATTCACCTTGCACTTACTGGAAGGTGCAGCATGGTAATTTGTCATAGTTTAGCCTGTGATTAACTGGGGTTGAAATTAGTCTTTGACACTGACTCCCGGCTAAGAGCTTGTATGCACATGGAGAACTCCAAGGCTCAACTAAGGTGTTGAGGCTTCAATCATGGTAATTTGGGCCTAAATCTGACCATAGCATCTTTTGAACTACATCCAAGCAGAAACTGCAAGTGGTGACGTTTTTGCCTAAGTGTTGTGAAATGTAAAAGGGACTTGAAATCACATGTTTCTTACTCACAAGATTTATCGTACTTATTGCCACTTCATTGCCTTCCACAGAATTATTATTAATTCACCATAGCATATGTCAGAGAAAAATCAGGAGCGTTGTCTTCCCCTGATAGTTCCCAGCTACTAATTCACTGGTATTAAACTCAGAAAGGTAAGAGGCAGAGAAAATAATCCCTCTGTGAAAAATAATCCACTTCAGGATACCTGTATTTCATAATCCTATTGTATTTGTAAATGAACCACCAGTAAAGCAAGATAAAGCATCCATGTAAGTTGTGAATGCAGTTCCACCTGAGAGACAGAGTCTGTACAAAGCCTGTGACAACTCAAACAACTCAGTCAGTCTTATTGCTACTCTTGTTGCATGTACGTATGTTGCTCTTCCATATGTCTCTGCTGAAGTTGAAGAATATTTTTGGACACGTGTATATGGCTGTGTGAAGTGAGGCCAATCCAACTGAGTGGATGGGAGCCAGCTCTAGTCCAGAATTACGCTTCAGTTAATGCATCCTGCTGATCTGCTGACAGCAAGGAGGAAATAAACAGGAGGTGAAAAAGAGAAGACCCACAGAGCAAGAAGGCCCTGGAGAAGGACTTCAACCCCTGAGGCTGGTTACACGTGCATGGAGCATTGAGTCTCTCCTCAAGCCACATAAAACACCTGGACAGAGCTTGTCAGTTCCTACACACTTAGGTTTGTCCAGTGCTCTCAGATAGTCTGATAACGGATGGGAGTGAAGCACCCACATGTCAAGTGTTTGTGCAGAAAAAGCAGCACACTGCTTTTCCATAGCACAGCAGTGGAGATCCAGCTATTAGAGGCATGGAGCTCATCACCAGCCCTCCAGGGTGCTACCACCCAAAGACAATCAGGATGTGCACTGTCTCCTCAAATGTTTGATTGCTTTTCAAGAAGCTCTGTGCTCACTGTCACTCCCAAGAGGTCACTTCGGCAGCTCCCAGCCAAGAGGGCTGACCTGTGGACAGAAGTTGCACTGCTTCAGCTAGGAGGGAACACAGCTACCATTCCAAACGTGCATTACAGCAAGGGCCATACCATGGCAAGTCACTTAAGCAAGGATGTAAGTGCAAGATGACTTGTATGATGAACAAGTAGTTGAACACCGGAGAAAGCCCACTCAGAGCCAAAGCAGTTTAATGGACTCTGGGAAATGCCTCACTGTCACTGAAAACAGGATAAGCTCTGCACACAAAATCAGGACAAGCTTCCCATGGGAGACAGAGGGGAGAGCACACTGACGTGCACAAGGTCCACAACACAAGCAACAGCTGCCTTCTTGTGTTCAGAGCACACCGATACTCAGATCCTTGGGCAGGGGGGTGGACAGGAAGCCCACACCGAGCTCTGCAGTACCTTGAGGAGTCCAACATAGGGGCACCATTGGGTTGCAACCTTGTTGACCTCACACAGGAAAGTAAAATAACTAAGTGTGGCTGCCAAAACTGTACAATTGCACCTTTGGCTCATGAAACTAACACCACATTGTGATCATCTTCCTCTTAGCACTCTCGACACCACTGCAGATTGTGTTGATTAAATCCACCTTCTGCACTTCACGGCCCTATCCAGAAGGGAGCCCAGGGATTCATTTCACACCATCATGGCATGGTAGACAGCAAACAGTTACTAATACTAAGCACACTGTGGTGATGCTTGGCATTGTCTTTCCCAAACTCCTTACCTGCTTTTCATCTACTTAAGACAAGGCAACCAGCTCAGCCTCATGGTAATGACCACATAACACTGACACATGGAGTTGTCATTACAGTCTTCTGTAATGGTCACTGCGTGTACCATCACACAAAGTGGAGTCTGAATGAACATCAACAAGTGCTTGGAACAGGTTTTCTCTGCACAGCTTGGCTTTTACACAGTGGAGAATGAATTTCTGTGGTCCCTGGTAAGGAAGTAGTGTTCTTCCAAAACAAACAAAAACCTCAAACCAAATGAAACCAAAAAGATTATTTTTTTTCCCCCTAAGTAAACCCCAAACTGAAAACTTGCATTGTCATAAAAGAAGTGTTGACTGGTTCCCAAGAAGGTAACAAAAATGTTTACCCTCCAGTAAAGCAGATCATTTTGATCGTAGAGAAATACAGCACAGCGTGAACTTGTTCTCTAAGTCCGGTCCTTCCCTCCAGCATATTTCTGCTCAGGGCACACATAGCATTGCCTTAGACTCCTCCAAACTTTCCTGACAGGACCTTAATATTTCAGAGTTATCTGAATGTAATGCAAAGGCAAACACTTCCCCACACTGGTGTCTGGCATGGTAAACAAAGCAGTCACTGAGCTGAGGGGTGCAGTCCTGCAGAACACAGCCCCATCGTCAGAGCACAGCCATCCCGTGGCAGCTCCCCACACTAGGTACACTCCAGCTCTCCTGGGCACACTGGAAGACCGGATTCAGCCTCCCAGCTTACAGATGGCATCCTTTGGGGCAGGCTGCTGGTGACCTGTGGGCTCCCAGTGTCACGTCCCATTCACCCTGAGAACGGCCCTGATGCTGCTCTGCCTCAGCGCGGGCGCCGCTGCAGGCGGTCACTGCGAGCAGTCTGAGGCAGCACGCACTGTAAGGGCTGTCAGCACTGCAACCAGTGCCAGTGACACTCTTTTTGATTTACATTTTCTACATCCTTTCTGAGAAACCTCAATTGTCTATTTAATCCCTTAGCACTGGGGCAAAAGCATTCAGCTGTGCAACCCAGTACAGCAGGCGCAAATTTGATACCCATTGAAACTGAGAATTTACCAGGCATAAAAACCCATATGGGGACAACATAATCCCTGGTGTAATTCCATTTCATTTTTATGTACCAGTGATGAATCTGATGCAGCAATTAGTATTTCCATCTCACACCAGCTTCCCACATCCCTCTAGTGTGTTCAGTAGAGGCTTGCATTTATATGGATGTGAGCAGAATTACGTTTATTCTGCTGATGTTCTCTGATGTTCCCCTGCATGCTCTGGTCACGAGCAGGGACCACAGCTTTGCTCTCTCTATACACAGTTTTCCATACCAAATAGATCTCTTTTCAACCACATCATTTTCAACTCTGCTTACTTCCAGAGTGTGATGGGAGCTGGGTTAGGGACAGGCAAAAAGACAGTGACACAAACACTACACTGCAACAAAATTCAATTAGGGCAATCTTGGTGCACAAGTCAAGCACTGATGTCTGCAAAGGGCAGAGATGTGCTTCAAAAGACTGTCACACAGAAGGTCCAAAGGTGACAACATGGGCCTGATGGTTGTAATGTACCAGTGGGCACAGCTGAGCGTGTTTGTCTCGTGTGAAATTTTATTGTCCGGATAACAAATTACACATCAGGATGTATGAAAGTCACAAGCATTATACCCTGACTTTATAGGTCTGGCACTAATGTATGCATTTGGATTTAAAGCACTTTCTTGCAAGTTAAAACCTAGCTCTACCAAGAATTGGTGTAATTCAATACTTCCTTTGAAAAACCTCCCATAGGAAGATTAGAACAATCTTAGTGATTACAGTCTATCTGGGGTCCACAGATGCCACTAATCTATGGAAATTGTGAACTCAAAGGATTTATGTCTAAATGTGATTTAAAATCCACTACCAAATCTCCGTCGTGGTGGGGGTTTTTTTAATGATTTCTTTCTTTCCGCTCTCTCTCCCTTCTTCCCGCCTCCGACTGGATTTCTGTAAGTGGCTGCCATGTCTGTCTGGAGGACAAACAGGCACAACAGAAACAAGCTGTGGCCCGTGGTGTGTGTGCACCGTCCTCCACAGCAGTAGCAGCAATTGCCCCAGACGAAGGCTGGACCCTGGAGCCTGCCTGCAGCCCCCGCCCTGATGAGAGGCAGCTGTGAGTTTTGGTTTATTCTGTTTAAAGAACTATCATGGACTCCCACGTGAATGGGAATGTGAAGAGAAGTCACAAATCAAACCTGAACCGTGCAGGCCACTTAGGCGAGTGCTATTTGGGCCATATGTTTTGCAGGTTCATTTCACTAGAATAGTAAATTGGTCTGAAATTAGAGCCAGATTTTAGAAGGCAGCACCGAAGATGTGTCCCTTCAGCACGCATGCACATGAGCTCAGATGAAGGGACGGGTCACTCCCAACCTGCAAAGAGGCAGGGTAAATGGACATGCAGGACACAGGGATGGGCATATCCCGTGGGCTTTGTGTTTGGGGTTCTTCCAGCCCTTCCAGGTCACTCCTCACGGCCTGTCTTCAGAACTCTGACTTTGGCATGATCTCTTCCCCTGCATGGACACAGTTTTAACTTCCCAACATTGGGTACTCCATATGCAGAGCCTCACATACTTCGGTGGGCATACATCCACAAATTGTTAGTACAAACTTTTAAATTACAGGGCTTTCAAACAACAACAATAACCTTGTCTTCCCAGCCTGTCCAAATAAACTATTGCAGATTAAGGGCCTGAGTTCTTGTCAAGTTTAAACAAATACGCAGAGCACAAGAACTCTGCAGTACTGCATTACCGTGACAGCCAGCAGGCCTCCAAGGCAGTGCAATGCACTGATGGGATTCCTTGCCCACCAGCTCCCCTCTCACCAGCTCAGAAGATGCAGATCCAGCAGGTCCTTAATCCAAACCAGGGTTTTGGTTTTACAGCTCTGGAATAAGGAGGTTTTGCTTACCCCAAACCTGGCTTCAATTTTATCTCATTTCCATAAATAGCACTAGGAACCTTTGGCAATGTTTTGCCACATTTTTCCAGTGGAGAACAGGCAAAGACTCAAGGCCAGTGCTATATAAGGGTATCTGAATAGTGTTTCTTCTGCCTCTTTGCACCTAAGAGCCGCTCAAGCCTCCTGCCCAAATGCTTTATCCTCTTCTGCTTTTCAGTCCATTTTTTCGAACTGTCATTCCTTTGTGTTTCACCTCATTTCCTCTGAGTTTCCACGTCCATATTGTCACTTAATCATGTGGGCCTCTATAACCTCTCATTTGCTTATGGTAAATCTGGCATCTTTAGTAAATCCAGACTGTTTTGCTCAAGGGGCACATTCACAGGTAAATCTCCTTATAGGCAGTCACCTCTGACTCGACAGTATATTTAATCCTGCAGCTGTCAAACAAAAGGTGATAAATCATCTACCCCTGATCAAATAAATCCTGCCTCTTCTCATTCAACCATGAAACTTATCCCACATTACTGAGGATGGAGTGTTGGCTTGGGCTCTGATATCTATGGACTGAACTTTTCAACACTGGAAAATCAGCTCCCTCATCAGCAATGTCTAAAAGCAAACTCCTGTTTGCTTAATTTGGGCCTGAAGAAAGTGAGATTTTCTTTGTTTGGTTTCTTTAGGTTTTTTGGAGGGTGTTTTGTGGGTTTTGTTGAGGAGTCTTGAGGGTCTTGGTTAGGGTTTTTTGTTGGTGGTGTTTCCAGATGCTGGAAGAAGGAAAAAATCCCTAAATGGCATGCTTGGATCAAAATCTTGCTGTAGAGCTAGGAAGGGGTTAAAGGCAGCCCATCTGCATCCCAGGGAGGGAATCAGGAGGCTGCTCTGCCGGGCAGCCCCAGCCTCTACACAAAGCCCCATTGAGCCAGGGCAGGACGGGGCAGGAGGGGTGTGCAGAGCAGTTGTAACTCCACAAGCCCCTTCTTTTCACTGCAAAGACCCAGCAAGCCCCGTTGGCAGCTCCCGCCGAGTTCGCAGGCTCTGCCAGCCAACTGCTCCCTGTTTGTTCCTTTTTCTTAAAACAACAAGCCACACAGGGAAAATAAATACAAAAAGCCCCCAGTATGCGCGTACATTAAGCTGCAATAGCTGCTGCTCCAGTTCAAGGATTTAAAAAACCTATGGTTTCTTCTACAGCACTAATTTGGCCGTGTTGCACCTGCAAAGTATTTTTTATTCCAGCATCTTTCTTAAACACAGATGTACATGCTGAGCCAGGAGCCTTCAGAAGTGCTCTGTGTTGACTTAACTCTTTCCCTCTGGCCTCCAGTGACTTCAATAAGATCACTCATGCCAAGGCTGAAAACCCAAGGCTTTGAAAACCCCTGCTCTCAGGTGCAGGGCTCATGTGCTCCAATTTGTGTGCTTAAATTTCAGCTACCTATATCTACCTCTTGACTTCCAAATATAGGTTGAACAGTACAGCCCATAAGTTTTGATTTCAGTAAGGTTGTTCAGTACCTATAAAAAAATCAGGCCACTTGTTTTGAAGTGCTCAAACATGGATTTAGGCCCCAGATGCTCAAAAATTGCAGCTTAAATTTAGACATCTGCATCTGTACCACTGGCAAAGTGTTTTTATTTTTGGAAGCACTGAGCCCCAGCAGCTCCCATTAATTTCAGTAAGAGCTGCTGGGAGCAGAGAGTCTTGGAAAACTCTTCTAGGGAAGCTGTGCTAACATTAGACTCTTGTTTTCAAAAGCATTGGCTTGAAAAGAAATGACACACAACCAAGAGGAAGGAAAATGTTTGTTTAGCCTTCCTATTTAATGAAGTCGTTCCATGAGCAATGGATCTGGTAAACTCCAGTTTCTTGGGGGATGGTGCCCAGTGTCCTCAAAATCCCACCACCAAAAAGCAGTTTGCTCAATTCCCTCTAACACTGCCAGCCCGTTTGGTGGGACAAACCGCTGTGGCCAGATCCTGATGGCTGGCTGTGCAGTTGGCTGCTGCCACTGAAAACTGAGTGACAGCTACCTTTCCTCCAGTGCCTGCTTAATTTCTTTCTCTTTCTTCTACCCAGACCAATTTTCATGGAAACTGCAGGAACTTATGTGTTGCAGACCTCCAGCCTTCTATCAAATTTGGTTGAAAAATTGCCCAGAACTTATTACAGACAAGAAACACAACTGGATGAGATTTGTTTCCTTAGGAACGTCGGCTAAAAGGAAAAATTAATCAGATACTTGTGGATATCTGAAAAATACAGGGTAGAGAACTGAGTTATAGCCAATAAAAAAAATCTACAAAAGGCAAAGCCAAAAATGTTTATAAGGCTGTGAGACCTGATGGCAATTAGAAGTCTAAATGCAGGCACAAACCTGAAAAAGGTATAAAATAGACAATATATGACATTTTCTTCCATTTTAACCTGTCGCCGTGTGAGATAGGCGAGAGTGGCGGTGTGTGTGGTTCCTCTAGATGGAAAGCACATGGCTCACGTGAAGTGTACAATTCATAAAGTGTCACATGCAGGTAAATCACTGAGCAAAACACAGAAGTAGCTACAAAAGCAGTGATTCACAGCAAGTCGAGGATCCCTGCCTTGTGTGCTGCAGCAGTTGTGAAGCGCATGGTGCCTGGGGAAGAAACAACCTAACAGGAGTTTTTGTAGATGGCATTTGCTATGCTTTTAAAACAGTTATAAATACAACCCCAAAAGCCATAAATTCCATCTGTGTTCACAGCTGAAGGAGACACCAGTAACTCAGTCTCCTCTTCCATGAGACAGGAGAAGATGTCAGGGAAGAACACTGTGATTTTCTAGAAAGCAATAAAATGAAGAAGAGAAAACCATGGCAAGAGCAGTTCAAGTATTTTAAAAGAAGGGTGCTTGGGAAATGAAGCCTATCCGGGCAGTGAAACTGTACTGAAAAACGGAGGAAATGTCCCATCTCAGGAAGTCAGGAAGAGCTGTGAGGCTGCATCCATGGCCTTCTATTGCTCTCTAAACCATTATCGCTCTGGCCATGGTCTCCAGGACCTGCTTTTGGAAAAAGCACCACCAAGTTGCCAGATGGGAGAAGTTTTATTCTCCTTCCCCTTTTATCTTTCACATAAGAAGAAACTGTTGTTGTAAAATTGTGCTACTACATCTTTGTAACAAGATACAAACAGAAGCTGTATATGCCAGACATGAGGGCTCAGCTGCCCTTGCTGGCAGGAAACATCATTAACCCCTTTGGCTGCAGATAGTGATGCAGTGGGCAGGTTAACACAGCTGGGGGGATGGCAGTGCTGAGATGTTCAGGAGAGGAACACAAGGCAAGTCCTGGGACGCGCTGGAACAACATGCAGGGGTTTCATCAACTCCACACGTGAACCCTCCAATCTCTTTTCTCCAAGAATTGTGAGGAAATTCCCCAAAGACCACATTTTTACAAAGCAGCAATCTCGCAGTATTTCCTTTTTGAACACTGTCAAATGCAATGACTCCAAAGCACACTGCGTGGCTGCCGGGCACGGGTCACCTGGGGCTGGCTGTCCTGGGTGCCCGGGCTGAGATGTGTGATGCTGCTGGTACAGGGAGGCTGCTGGGGCTTCCCTCATTTCTGCCCCCCACAGCACTGCAGTGGAACGAGAAGCTGGGAAAGCCTGTGGACAGTTTCCCAAGCTTTAAGGCTCCCTGAAACCTTTCATTCTGTCCAACAAACTGGTAGGATGCAGCAAAAGGCAGCCTTGGGGCTCCCAAGGGCCAAGGCTCTGTAGTCAAGCAAGAGGTGCCCCATCTGCAGGAAGCCAACAAACCCTCCATCACGGCAGCACTGATGCTTTTCCTACTGTTCTCCCATGTTTCTGATCAAGGAATCTAGTGCAAAATCTGGCAATAAACCCACAGCAGACCTCTAGGCTCCAGTTTCAGTAGCTGGACACATTTTAACTCCTGTCTAGGTTTTAGGTTAGCAAATTCCACTTGAAACCTGTGAAGAACACATTTTCTCCCCATCTTCTCTCAGGGCAGTGAGGGGGTAGGGAACATGACTCTGAGGGAGTCCTGCCTCGCTGAATTTTCCTATCTGCTTACATTTGTTCTGTTTCATGGCAACATGGAACAAGCTTTGGCCAGTCTCATGTCACTATAACTAGATTGCTAAGAGCTGCTCAAAGAAGGCAACTGAAGGAACAGGCAACATGAAAATTTTCTAACTATGGCAATGGACTAAGATTCTGAAATGGGTGCTAAAGTACCTCAAAGTGAAAAAAGGACTACATGGCAATAATACATGGCAGTAAATTCAGAGTGTGAACCCAAGATTTTGCCTCATTCAGGTTTTGTAGGCTATCCCCAGAAATGCGTAACGTTCGGTTAACAAAGAGCACTGAAATACAGATCAATCCTTTCTCTCACTGGGGGCCTGCACCCTGCCATCCTGATTTATTTCTTATTCACAGGGTGAAAAACACCCGTTGGTTTCGGAAGATGTTTCAGATCAAGGACTGAAGCATTTGTGCCTAGATTTTCAGTCCATGTATTTTACACACTTCTGAACACTAACAACAACGCTGTGACTCTGTCGGGATACATGCATTTAAACCAGCATCAAAACTCCTTTATGGCCAGGATTTAAAATGTTGAATGCATTAGAGAAGAGAAACGTTTGCACTGTGTTTCTTATTGTTGGTTGCCTTTCTGTAAGTGCTTTCAACACCACCAAATGAGTCCAGAAGTGGTTAAAAGCAGCTAAAGGCAGCTTTGGAGGACTCAGTGTCAGCTGGCATTCTAATGAGAATTAGACAATCGGAAATAGACAGCTCCGAGGCCAAACAATTAGCCAGACAATTAAAAGGCTCTACTGTACAGGGTTTTATGTGGGATAGGATAATGCAGCTGCAATATTTGTGCTAATAAGCTAGATGGATAAGAATGAAGTTAATTTCCCTTCTCAGCAGCTAAATGAACAGATTGCTCCATTTTAGCCTAGCCCAAAAAGACGTGATTTTTCCCTGATTGCAAATAAAGGTAAGAGAAGGAAATAAAAATCTTAGTCTCTGGCTGGATAGTCAACTGGTGTGGAGCTTGCAGAGGTCCAGTGCCAATACCACCCTGCTCTGCTTTGTCTTCTGCAAACACCACTTTCACCTGTGTCACAGTTAAAGCTCTCCCCTTTCTCATTCTGGACTTTTCTGTATGTACAGAATAAGACTTATACACATCTATTTTGGTATTTTTGATAATATGTTGCTCACTACAGGTCAGAGGTATGACAATTTCATGTGAGAAACGAAAACAGGGAAGAGTACGAACACAAGCTGCCACTACCCCAAAATATGCACATAAGTTTCTTATATTTGGGGAAATTTCAGGGTATGGCATTCCATGTGGTGCAGAGAATGAGCCTCCCCCTGGGAAAACTCCCTTCTTGGTGGTATTCCTCTGTAAATGCCATACACTGAACTATGGAAGTGACACAGGTGGAAGGCCAGTGATGCCAAAAACATGCCCAACTCCAGAAGGGCTATCTTTCCCCTGTATTCTGAAATCCTACACCTCTCTAAACCCACAGCATACCAATGGTATGCTGAGAGACTGCCAAAGATCCAAATCTCGTTACCCATCCAGTTTTTGCATGGGGCTGGCTCAGTTACTGCAGCAGCATCTTACACCAGTATCTCCCTCAAGGCAAAACCCTCTGAACTTCAACATCCACCTGGGCTTATGCAGAACTGTACCCAAACCCCACGGCCCAAAGCAGATGCTACCAGTTTGGTGCAATGGACGTGGTCCATTCCACTGGACATTGTTCTGGGCAGCTGACTCCCGGTGGCCCTGCTTGAGCAGGAGGGTTGGAGCAGGGGACCTTCACAGATGCCTGCCGACCTCAGCTGCCCTGTGACTGTGTGGCTCTGTGGTGTGCCACGTACCGATGGTGTAAAACACCACAGAGGCTTCCAACACTTCCTTCTGCACCGGAAGGGTCGCGCATGGGAAGGAGTGCTGGAGTTTGTGGAGATGTATCTAGGAGCCCCATTGAAAGCCCACACACACAGACAGAGCCATTGAAGGTTTCTGGTTCCCCCTCCTTCAGGCAGGGCAGGCTGCTGCCAGAGCCTGCTGTCACACTCTGCATTACATTACTGACTTCGGTGGTGGACCAGCAGTCACGTGTTGCTAGTTAGCAGAAAGCACCACCAGAACAGTGAAAATGAGCTATTTTGGTTTGGTGCCTCCTTGCAGTTACAAAAGACCAGAAGCAAGTTGTCTTACATGGGATAATGGATTCCCCAGGAAAACAAGGCACTTGGAACACAAGCCACTGGCCATTTTACAGTGGGTCACACTGTTGTTTTTCTGCTGTGATGGCAGTGGTTTTGTATCTTTGAGGCATACCACACACGCACAAGATAGGTCAGACATGGTCAGCTTCAGCTTTCCACGCTGCCCCTCTCTCTCTCTCCTCTTCCCCGCAAAAGCCATCTCAATGGACACGTGACAATATCACACACTCAGAGGCAAATGTATTTACAATGCATCGGCACAGCTCAGTTCAGTCTATAATTGCCACATTAGGGCTTCAGCCAAGCCATTTCTCCAATAACGCCCAGATGTACCAATTACTTCTCTATAATGAAAATAGATGGGAAACAGGTGACAAACCCTGTTTGTAGCAGAGAGAGGGAAAGAAAGGTTTTGCTAATGACAAAATGGCCCTGGTAATAATCCTGTATCAGAACAGCATGGTTAAACTGCCTTAAAGTCTCATCTCTCTGCAGGTCTGATATGGAAGATCACAGAGCTAACTATCACTTAAATATGTTTAATACAGGCATCTGCATTCTTAACCAAAATCTCCTTTTGGCCACTGGAAACTGGAGGCATGTGTTTGAGTCTGTGCTCCCATCTTGCCAGACCTGGCACCATGAACTCAGGCCAAGTTCTGCTCCACCAAGTGCCTCACTTTCCAGACCGACCCTGAGCCGGAGGCCCCTTTGGAGTATCAGGTGTACGTTGGAGTCCTTACCCCTTCCCTACCCTGTTTTCAATAAGACTTTTGTATGATTGCTCCCTGGTTCTTGTTCTTTTTCTGAGCAGGCATGCATGGAGTCTAGGCTCTCCATGCTGCAAAGATCACTGGCCAGTGGAAGCTGCAGGGCCTCATCTGCCTCTTCCCTGACACAGAGGCCAGAGCAGGGATGTAACATGCAAATAGAATTCCTCTGGATGACTGGAAATGGCATTTTTGACTAAGAAGTCCTTCTCAATAACCAGTGTCAAAGCCTTCTAGGTAAGTAATTTTACCCGAAACTTCCAGAATGTATCAAAACCCCTGGAAAACAGGCAGTGGCTTCTTCCATTTGAAATCGTTCTGGATTTGCAGTAGGAGAAATTTTGCCAGGCTGACATGCAGAACACTCATATTGACACTAGTATTGCTGCTACTAACCACAGCACTGGAAGAACAGTAGTTACACACAGCTTCATCAAAGGGCTTCAAGGGCATCAAAGGGCATTCACTGTCTGGGATATACAGTTGAAAGCTACTTAATTTTAATTTTGTACATAACACCCTGACTAATGACAGTGAGGCACAGTGATGTAGCACTGGTGGAAAGGTAACAGACTTACACTAATCTGTAAAAGAATAAATTCTCTAAAACTATACACAACAGCCATTGTCTCCAAGCGAAGTGTAAGGGCTTTTTATGCTATGACATCATCAAGATTACGAATTATGCTGTAGCACTTTTACTAGTATGTAGGGAAGTGTCCTTCACATATGCCTAATAGACAGTTGCTAATCATTTACACGATTAACTTGTTAGTATTTCCCCCCACGCTGATTCAGTCACATTTGTCAAGTTGCTTTTGTTTATTTTATTTTAAGCAGCTCTAGCAACAAGACGTGTGAAGCAGCACAGTTATGTGAAGGACTGAATCACAAGTCCTCCGTGAGCATCGCTGAAGGATTTCACTGGAGACACCAGTGCAGCTCAGGCGATCAGCAGTGGTTTCTGGATGGGTTTTGACATACTGCCTGTAACCAGCTGAGACTCAAGTCTTCCTGAAATCACTGGAAGGTCCTCATGGCCAGAATTTCATCCAGTAAGATCCAGGAATGTCTGTTACTCCAGGGTATTTACTACAAGGAGGGCCAAGCTGCCCAGCTTTTGTTTTCTATTGAATTTAGCTATGATTTTCTAAGTTCCCCATTGTGTGGCTTTGGCTTCTGAGCCCATCTGCTACACTTCAGGGTATGTTTTCATTGTGGTGCGTGGGCTCTTGGCTCATTAACATGGTGTTAATGGAGTATGGCAGCTAGAGCCTTCCTCCACTCACTGATAAGATGCTCCTTCCGGAAGGAGGTTTGCCCACAGCAGATTCAGCAGCTGAAGCATTTATCTGCCATGGAGTGTTAATAACTGTCGGGTTATAATTACCAAATCTCAATATTTACAGAAAACCAGCCTCTCTATTGTGCAGCTAACAGCACAATCTTGAATGTACAAAACGCCAATTTGCTATGAATGAGGAGCTGCTTGCTAAAATTCAAAAGCAATTAAACCGTAAGCAGTAGCTGACATTTAACGATTGAGCTGTTTGCCAAGGAGCCACCACTTACTGGGCATAATTCTGGCAGTGAAGATGTTTTATGGGACAGAAGGACCTGGGGACCCTCTAGCTACACCACAGCTACACCACAGAGAGGATTAGTGCATGCTGTGCCTCGGCTGGGAGACTGGAAAACTCAAACTATTCTCAAACCTCTAGATATAAAGAAGAAATTTTTTACAAAGAGGGTCTGAAACACTGGCACAGGTTGCCCAGAGAGGTGGTGGATGCCCCATCCCTGGAAACATTCAAGGCCAGACTGGACAGGGTTCTGAGCAAACTGGTCAAATGGAAGATGATGTCCCTGCTAATTGCAATTGGTTTGGAACTATATGACCTTCAAAGGTGCCTTCCAACCAAAATCACTCTATGATTCTATTATTTGAATTGCTTCACACAGCTGGCTGGCAGCAGATCCCACTACACCTTCTTTACCTCCTCTGATTTGGGATCAGGTTGAACACTGAAAGATGAGGCAGCTCCTTTGTTTTCTGCTACTGGAGGAGAGGAAAGGTATATTTAGTTCCCCTGTCTTTATTCTTTAGCTCAGCTGGTCTAGTGTGTAAATCCTTAAACGTGTGATGTGTCCTCTCTGCGTAAGTAAGGGATCTGGTCCTCTACATCTGTTTTGCTTTCTCATATAAGTAATTATACTGCACACTGAAATAAACAGAAATAGGGAAATATTTTTATAATTATTACTCCTTGGGCAATGGAAAAATCCACTTTTGTTAATACTCAAAGAAGTGAAAAGATCTATTCAACTTGGGTTGAACAGAAAAAATTATATTCAACTTAAATTGAAATTTTGAAATTGAGTTTAGGTTCTCTGAAATTCTTTCTTACTGTACTTTATTATTACAAAGCTGAGACAAACTTCAAAACAAAACTTTGTTTCCCAGAGAAAAAAACAAACCACTTCAGTTAATTCAAAAATGTCGAGATATGGCTGTTCTGCTGTCACTAAAACCACTCGCTAAATTTTATGAATATTGTTTAAAAGTTTTGCTTGATCCAAAGCAGCACTTTTCAGCAAGGAAAGTCTGTGCCATATAATTTCATCCCAAATTGCTTCCAGAAAGCAGCCTAAAGGGTCCACATCATCCCAGAGCACCCTGGAAGTCATGACTGCAAGGCTTCCCCCAGTACACTGATATAATGAGAGGGTCACCCGTAGAAATTTTTAGTGGACTAG
This sequence comes from Atrichornis clamosus, assembly GCA_013400975.1. Lineage (NCBI taxonomy): Eukaryota > Metazoa > Chordata > Aves > Passeriformes > Menuridae > Atrichornis > Atrichornis clamosus. The sequence continues at coordinate 51,110 of WBMZ01011024.1, read as the reverse complement.
AAGCAGCAGAGGAAGCCTGCCTGGTGATCACAGCAGACCTCTGGATATTGTGCTTAAGCCAAGGACTAAGGTCTGCACAGGAGGCACTTGGTGCAGGAGGAGACCCCGACCCACCCGGCAGCCAAGCCACGCTGACTGCAGCCCCGCAGAGGAAGAAATCTGGCAGCAGCTGCTTTAGTGTCCCCATCCCTCCTCCGAAAGCCTGGCCACGGGGCATGGAGGGCAGCTGGTATCTGTGCACAGGGCACATCTTGGTTATTATTTCTCAGCTTCAGCCAGGTCCTGCATTTGCCCTGGAAAATGTAAATCCAGGACTGTGACCCTGAGCTTTAGGCAGCTTTTGCAACCTCTCTTTTCCATTTTCTCTGCTCTCCTACAGCTTACAGCCTAGTGTTGTGTCCCAGGAGAACATCCCAGCATCTGACCCTTTCTGACAAGGAGTGGTATAAGGATAAGTAGTTCCTGTGCCTACTCTAATTTTTTGGATAGGAAAAAAATCCGCTTTTGTTAATGCTCATTACAGCTGAGGATAAAGTTCTCTATCTCTCAGCACATTTGGTAACTATTTACTTAACTAAATGGTGAAAAAGAGAAGCCTCAATCCTCCAGTTGCCTCCCTCAGCTTGTTTATCACTGTGTTGCAATGGTTCTGTGGTTGTGAAATCTTGAGCTGAAAACTCAAAAGGAAATTTCTAGTGACAAGCTTTCCTTGAGGCTGTAAACAAATAGAATTCATTAGGAGGATGGAAGAGAAGCAGAGAACATCAAAATTAACAGTTGTGCACATGCACGTGCATTCACACACACACACACACACACACACACACAAAACCCAGCTTGATCTAATGCTCCCTGCAGTCAGTAGGAAACTGAGTTTTCTCAGACTACAACAGAAGTAGGGTTATACTTTCAGGTGACCTCTTTCATCTGCCATACCCTAAAAGCGCTTTACCCTTTCTACACCTGCTTGTGCAAACTCCAAAACACAGCTCTCTAGGAGTTCTCAGGTGTTCGCTGATAGACAATGTATTTGCTTAAAAGAAAAGGAATGAATAATGCTTTAAAAAGAAGCTTCTGAGCCAAGTGTACTAATGGCTTTTTACCTGTAGCACCAAGAGCTTGTATATCCTGGCTTCGTGTTAAAAAGCATGCTGATTAAACCATAATATTATGTTTTGATCTAGCCTACAGCTGAATGAATTACTGGCAGGAAACACAGCTCATGAGTTCAATCAAAAACCCTTTCATTTGTCACAGCCGCTTCCGGTCTGTCTTTTAAACATCTGCTTCTCTTGTTCGCGACAGAACAAGTCTTTGTTAAAATAATAAGCATTTACTGATTCTTCCCTCGAAAAAAGTGCACGGTCCCTCAATGAAACACGCCTTCCTCCCAGCTTCAAGTTTATTTTATATATCTTTAATAGCTTCCTCATACCCCTCTCTTTCTTTCTGCTTTGAAATTCTGGAAAATCTCAAGCTGACAAAGATGGCACTTCCAAAGTGTGAGCTCAAGTTGCCCCTGGCCTTTCTGCCAACAGGATCCAGAGTTCGGGATTCTGTGCTGCAATCCCTGCCAAGAACCTCTCCAGCTCCTTGAATGGAAGCCACTTCCTTCCTGACAAGGCCAAGCAGCCATCTAGTGTCCCAGGCAGAGGTGTTTCTCCAACGTGCTGCTGTCCTGCGCACGTGAAGCTGCAGCTGGGATGGGCACACTGTTGTGGAAGGTGTCACCAGTCCTTTCCCAACAGCACCAGAGCACCACAGCTTCTCCTGGCCAGAGGGTCGGGCTAGAAGAGAAGCACAGAGCAACTCCTTTCTTAACCTTCCAGTTCCAGTCACTGCAGTGACTGCTTGGTGGTATCTCGGTCCATGGCTCTTCAGCCAGCTGTTTGTGCAAGTGATGGCATCAGCTGTGCAGTCCCCTCCTGCTGTCCTTAAGTGTCTCACAAATCCACAATCAGCATGCTGGTGTCTATGTGCATGTTTGCCACTATCAGCAGCTCCACATTTCTTTACAAGCATCTACAGGGAAGAACACTAGTCTTCCAGTGAAATTTTAAATCCCTACTTTGAGGAAAACCTCTTTTTGTGCTAATTACTTCTTAATAATTAATTACCTACTTCCTGCAGCTCTTCTGAAAGCACTTTGGGTGTTCACTTCTAACCTTGATGATCCATTGCCCAGCACCGAAACACAGCTACATCTGTGGTGAAGCCTAAGAGTTGTCTAACAAACCTTAACAGCACCCAGAAAGCCTGTCAATACAAGGCATTAGCCTGGAAAGTTTAAGGCTGGAGAAGAAGCAGCAGTATTAGAAAGAAGCAGTACCTACAAGGGTCACCCTGTGTGCCAGCCCTGTGCCTCTCCCTAAAGCTATCCAAGGAAGGGTGCCCTGAGCGACTGCAGTGGTGAGGGTCGGGACAGACAGCTGTCTGTGGGAAGTGCAGTTAAAGTATTCTTCCCCATTCCCGTTCAGCTGGGAAAACCAAGCCAGTCTAGTCAGCACATTTTCACTGTTTTTTGCATCATGTGAACTTTCAAAATGTGAGACATGGCTTGCAAGTGACTGAAAGGTAAAAGTGTATGTGAAATAGGCTGATGACAGACAGAAGCAGAAAATTATTAGGGAGACTGCATGATGCTTTTCCATCATTTCCATCATTTGATGCTCAAATGATTACATTTTCAATTTCCAATTTCCCACTGGATTATTTTTTTAAATATTTTAATAATAATTTTTGAAGCATACATTACTTTTCTTGCAGAGAATCTCACTTTCACTCTGATTTTTTACTAAAATAGAGCTTCATTTTCATGATCACAGCATTATATCTGAATAAAAGTGGTATAAATTAGTGTTATCCCAAACTTAAGAATTCCTGCTGTGAGTCAGCCCAAAGGTCTGTCCATCCTAATGTCTCGTCTCCATCTCAGACTGACAGCAGGTACATGGGGAAGAGGATGGGAGTGACATAAGCACATAGGAGTAAACCCTTTGTATGTTCCACCATCTGCCAGATGTTTGTAGCTTAGGGATCTCCTGAGACAGAGCTGGGGTGTTTGCATTTCAGGGCTGTCAATTTTTTTTTCTTCCTGACATACGTTTAATTGCTTTTTACCTTGCAAGTTGTTAGCAACACAGAATCATGCAGAGTCAGTTCTACAGTTTAACTGCAACTGTTCCTTCCGTCTGTCTAAAGCCCAGCACCACCTCATCACACTGGATGTCCCATAGGTCTTGTATTAAAAGAAACAGCCCAAATAATTTCCAGCAGACTCACTGAGGGCATTCGTGGTTGTCAGCACCTCTATACTATTCTCTCACTCCCTTTTCTAACAAGGGAGTCCCAAACACCTAGAAATTGTCCTAAACTTTGGGTTATCCTTGCAACTTGGGTGCCCTTTTGTTTCTAATACACCCTTTCTGAGATGGAAAGGCAGAACTAGTAAATTTGCATGATTCTTGTTTTCCTCTTTTTTCCCAATAACTCCTAATGTTTGATTTGTTTCGTGCTGCTACAAAGGAACAAGAGGCTGTTTTCACAGAGCTGTTACAACTCTGGGATCTCATTCCTGAACAAACACAGCTAACTCACAGTCTATCAACTGGCATCTACAGCCAGGAGTTTTTCGCATGCACAGCACTCCATGTTTATCTAAATTATCTGCTCTTTTATTGCCTCACTACAGTGAGTGCAATACTGCTACACTGCTGCAAGTCTTTGAAGTCAACTTTCATTTTTATTACCATTAATAACTTACTATCAATAGCAAACATTGCCACCTCACTATCCACCCTCTTTTCCAGATCATGGGAGATAAAATCATCAATCCTGCTCTGAGCCATTTCTCCCCTCATCCCAGTTACAGTGACAAACCCACACTTGTACTGGTAGAACTTGTTTTGCTTGTGGAAAGAGGTTTTCCACTACCAGTACAGTTTTGCCAGATGTGTCCACACTAGGAGTACTTTGCCCGATTAAGCTGATGATATTTTTGCACCAATAAAAAGAAAAAAAATCCTCTCTTATGGTTTACAAGCATCCTTTGGACACAGTATGAAACCTGGAAGTGAAGTGCATCTTTCCCAAAGGAGGAGGGCAGTTTAAATAGGGAGATATCAAGGTACTGCATACCTTGTGACTGGGGTTTAAATCAGGACAGTAGTTTCTACTAGTCAATGAGAAAAGAGCTCCTCCAGGGATATAAATTAAGAAAGGAAAAAAATGGAGCTGAGAGAGAACTTAGGAGCATAAATTATTTTCTGTAAGTAAATAAGTAGACAGTTGCTGTCAGAGCTTCTGCTGCACATCCCCATGTGGCCACACTAAGAGTTCTGTGATGGTACTTGGATGGCATCTGAAAACTGGCTACTTCAGATCTGCAATATCTTTCTGTTCCAGTTGACCCAAACTGGGGCACTTCTTGAGCATCTCATTTTCCTCCCCTTTGCATTATTTGACCTCCAAGGAGTTTGGGATATCTGACTGAGTGCAAAGCTTGCATATGAAAAAATCCCAGACAATATCAACTTGACTTTAAGCTAGAAACAATAGAAGACATAATGGAGCAAGGGGAGAGCCCGAGCCCCTGTCCATTCACCTGCTACATTGCAACAAGCAGGCTTGCACAGGGGCTTTGCCTGAGGGATGCTGCTGGTGAGAAGGTCCCAGTTCACCAGACAATGTCAGGACAGGAGGCTGAGCCACGCAGTGACTGCATGAGGTGAAGCATGAGCCGGATGCAGATGCCTTGTACTCGGGCACCTGTCACTTGGTGAGTTTGGAGCCTCCCATCCCTCCTTTTTTTTCAAAAGAGGATATTAAATGCGATTGCAGGTATCAGGTTTCGAGCAAACCAAAGTAAGCATGTTTCCATCCAGTGCAAATTAAACTGTAGAACTCATTGCCATCAACTCTTGCTGAGGCAAGAAGTTAAAACAAACTTGTGGAGGGAAAGAAAGTCCATTGGACTTACTAAACAGAAAGAAACTATCTGCAACTGAGGAACTCCCAGCCCCACAACTGCATCAGGAAAAGGACTCTGCCATGTTTGCCTGTTTTCATACATTTTTTCTCCAGCATCCACTCCTGGCCAGAACTAGGACAGAATCCTGGAGTTCACACACCCCTTGCAGACCCGGTATAGTTATTCTTCAGCCATGTGTAAAAGTCCTGAAGCTCATTTTGCAAGACTGTGTGCTCCAAAAAATGCCTCTTGCTTTTGATTTTGAAGGCTCGACCAACAGACCCAGGCAAAGTAAGCCCTCCAAAATCCGATTTGCCTAATACACAAGGTCCTAGATATATTAGTGCTGCCAGTATTTCTCCTTCCATATTGTTCCTGTGCTGTGTATCACCCAATTGAAAAAGGCAATGCAATCCACTGGAATGAGCGCTGTGCAGTGCCAGGGCAAACATGGGAGATTTAGAGCATGCAAGAATCTGGCTTTTTGTACCCGATGTATGTCAGCCTGGAGTTCAGAGGTGAATACTCAGACTAAAAAATTACCCCCTTCTGGTCTCTCCATTGCGCATCTATTTTGCCTCACTAATTGTTAAATGCCAGAAACTAATTTTGTTTTAAATTATCTTTAATACCATGCATTTTTAAAAAGGCTATGAAGCTCCTACGCTTCACAATCGCAACTTGACACCCAATTCCCATCTGTCTCCTATTAACAAAAACAACCCAGATAATCTACAGTCTCATGTAGAAAGAGATATGAAAAACTGGTGAAGATGATCCAGTGCAGACCACCAAGCAGGCAACAGCATCTTAACAGTAGCCATCCGATCCAATGGCTAGTTTAAGGAATAATCAATGAAGAAGAGATAAAATGAATAGATAAGGCCACTATGTACACCAACGAAGCTAAACTCCATTTAGCAAGGTATAGAGGGTGATTTGTTAGAGTTTAAGGCCACTCCAAAACTCCATGTCCAGGCATCAATTACATGGGCAATTTTGGCTTCAGATGCTCATCCTAAGTGCCTGAATGAAAAGAGACAAGATGTGCCAGGAATAGTTTGGATGAGACAGGACACGCATGCACGACAGAATGCAGGCTGGAGCAGCATCTGCACTCCTGCCTCACAGGCATGCACTCCAGCAAGGATTTCAGGTGAGCTTTATCAATGGGGTGAGTGTGAGCAGCTCCAGGGATTTCCTACAGAGCGTGTGTGTTCTGGGGAGAGCAGATGCAGGTAGACTGGAATGCAGTGGCTGGATCCCCCAGCAGTTGTCCTGCAGGGTGGAAGCTTTGGGCTTGAACAAGAGCCAGGGAAGCAGCAGAAAAGTGTCGGAGTCGATGGGCATGGTGACTTTCAGCTCAGCCCATACTGCTGAAATGCCCTGGTGGCCTGGTGCTGACCCACTTCAGGCCACCAGAGAAATCTTCTGCACCCACGAGGAAAGCTCCCACTTCTGTGTGTCCCCACAAGCCCTCCCTTCCCTGGGTGCACCACACTACACTGACCGCTAAGGGGGAGGAAAAAACAGTTCAGTGGATGAAGAAAAGGCTGGATTTCTGATCTGCAGCTCCTAGAAGAGATGGGACAGGTGTAAAGTGGGAAACCATGAACAAAATCTGCTGCTGAAGCACAGCACCTTGCAGTATTTCCCATCAGGAACTGCAGAGCTCACTTTGCTGTTGCTAGGGCCCAGTGTGACTGCTGCTTCTATAAATAAAGTTTCCATTCCAGAATAAACTAAGTAAGCAGTAGTCGATTTTTAGGAAAATGTCCCCTTCATCCCCTGAATACACAGAGAAACAAAGGATCTCCACATCCCCCTGCCACTCGTGCAGCCCAAAAGCAGTGAGTGAGCTTACGCAGTGAAAGGCAGCTGAGGAAGAGATCTGTGGTGGCAGGAAGGGACCATCCCTGGCTGCAACCTGGGGCTGCCTGTCTGCAGAGCAAATGGGAACTTTCTGCAGACACACAGCCGGTCCCTCACGCCAGCAGGATCACACACAATTTTTGTGTTTAGAGAATTCCACTGCATATAATTATTCCTTTGATCATGTTAAAAGAGCAGTCACCATGCACTTGAATCATGGCTTTGCTGGGAATTACCAATTTGGACGGGGAAAGGAGTCTGTGAGAACAACTGGTCCAAGGAATGGGCCTCTCTAATAAATTCCTCTTTTATTCTTTTTTAAATTTTATTTTAATTTGTACATATTTTAACCAAACTGTGCTGCTGTCAGGACAAGCAAATCATTCAAGAAACTGCTTTCGTTATTGTTAGCAAAGTAGACGTCCTGTGCAGTGTTTGCTTTTGGCCCAGGCAGCTGCCCGAAGACTGCACTTCAAAGGTCTCTCCTCGATTCACATCGCAGCACCACCACCTCGATTTCCTCGCCACAGTCTCCTCCAGCTCAGGACTTGCTTCTCCTTGCAATTCTCCACTTGGTTTAGGCTCACCAAACATCAGTGACCTTGGTCATGTGCAAGTATCTTGCAGCAGAAAATGAAATGTCTAAGGCAGCTGACTTTCATTACCTCACTGAGTTGCTAATCCAGGAGGACAGCTTGTAGCTAGCAAGTGTCAAGTACTGGCCTTTATAGTAAAAAAAAAAAAACCTGATAGGATTTTCCTGGAGGATGAGGAAAGCTCCCTTTTGGTGCATTCACCAGTGTCCAAAGAACTCAGAGCCATCGGAAGGTCAAATGCTACCAAGACCTTGGCAACAACGCCAGGAGCCCCTAAATCTCGTTACCACCTCCCATCACGGTCTATCCCAGGTAAACACTGAGACAGAAAAAGTTGAGTCTGGCTTTGGTGTGCAATGCTTCATCCCACACTGAACCAGGCAATCCAGCTATGAGAAATCAGTGGCTCTGGCTTTCAGGGCTTGCCCACTAACCTCCAAGGCTTGTCTGTGACACACTGGCACTCGCTGCACACGGCCACTGGAGAAGAGTAAACCAGACAGGCAAGCATTTCAGCTCCAGTGTGCCCTAATCTGAGCCAGGCTGGGTTTGACAAAGTAGCACTGACTCCATTAAGCTCTTTACGGTGTTCAGAGGCTGCCTTCCCTTTTTGCTGCCTACCAACCCTGCTGCTGTAGGGCTTGAATCTGTTTTGTGCCTGTGTTTGAGCAGCTTTGCATCCCGAATGCCAGTGTGTCCCCGTGAGCTGATGGGCACATGAGCTCTAAAGCCACGATGGCCTCTGCTACAGTCAGATCACTACAGACACTGCTCTGCTACTGTGCCAGCTCCCAGCTTATATTGACTCCAATAATTAATTGCTTTTTCTATTTTTAAATATGAAAGGGTCTCTGTTTGGCTGTCAAGTGCAGTTATCACAGGCATGAAAGAGCCAGTTTTCAGCTGAAATTTATCCAGCGGTTGTTTGGGATTTGTAGAGTAGATCTAGGGGCTGCATTTCTCCCCTGAGTACAGTTCCTCCAGGGCTTCACGAAGATTTGCCAAGTCTCACACAATTTCATCCTCCCTTTCCCTGCAGCATTAGGGCCAGGATGGAGTGCCACAGCCCTGGGTGCTGCCTTGGCTGAGCTAGCTGGAGCTGTGTCCTGCAGTGCTTGCCCACCTTGAAAAGTGGATGCTTCCTGATCATAAATCACATTTTCTGGAAGAGGCAAAGTAGGTGCATTTCATCTCTTTGTGCCAGACTCCACCTGAGGGCCATGAAAGCATCACCGTTCTGATCTGGGAAATGTCCCAGTGGTAGGGAAGTAGCACAGGTGTCAGCTGGTGCCACAGCAACACCTGCTTGTTTTTACTGAAGGAGGATCACAGCTGCCTCTAGGGATGGAGGTTTAAACTGTAACTTTATATTTCTTCTAATAGGATCCAAACAAATGTAAGCCAGCAACTTTAAAGAAATAGTAGCAACAAGACCAGGCTGCCAGGGTGACCTGGATGGACTGGAGGCTGCAATGGGGATGACTAGGACAGCATAGGACCAAGGTAAAGCCTTCACAGCATCTCCCTCTCTGTTGCTGTTTATTGAAAGTGCTACTTGGGCAAGTAGTTAAGGGTATTTCTGCTGTGTAAGTGAAAAAAAAATGGCTAGCTTTGCTAATTTTTTTTATTTATCTTGACTTGCAAAGTGAGTTGACCCTTGACTAGCAGGCTGTTTTCCCAGGCTACACTGACAATGCTGTTTCTCTCTCTGGAAGAGCACTGACCTTGCTGCACTGCGGCACACAGGGTACCACCTCCTCCCACTGAGGTGTGGGGCTGGCATAAGCCATGGTGCTTGCTGGGTTAGAAACCATCAGCTGATGGCTTGGGGATCTGTTTGGGTCACAGAAAAGCCGGCTAGAACTTTTTATAGGGCTGTTAGGGCATGTCCTACTACTGTGACAAAACTAACTTCTGCTGGCCAGGCTTTGTAGTGCCAGCCAGGTCTTGCCATGGGCATCCATATGACAACACCTTTCAACTGGTGGTGTCCTCAGCCAGCCACTCAGCTAAAATGCCTTTCTGAAAACAGCTGCGAGTTGCTGTGCCTACCCCAAGGAAAAGGCTGGGGTTAAATCAGGTTTGCTAGCTCATGTTAGCCAAACCCGATGGAAGACAGACTCACTTTTGGCAAACAGATGTGTCTGTTTGAGATATTACCACCCCGGGTGTTTGTCGGACTCACAGACCTTATCCAAACTGGTGGATAAAACAAGCAAACATGCCTCGGGTATCCCAGTTCACTGCCTGGCATCTTAGCATGAGGCAGCCTCCACATGTCTGTCTCAGCCCGGTGCTGCTGGGATGCCTGTGGCTCGGGTATGTGTTAGTCTCTGGGAGGCTGGGGAGAAATAATCTAGCAGAAAAGTGGGGATGGATGGCACTACAGCACAAATTCCTGGAGCTAGACTTTCAGAGTGAGGGTGGTACTTGCAGGGCAACTAAAGTCACTCAGATCTGACATTTCTCCCTCCATTCAGCCTAGTGTTAGGGGAGACGACAGGCAATGGAGCCTTAGTTGAGCTATCAGGAAGTCACAGGGACATCCATGGTCTGCACAGGTGACCCCATCTGTGTGTGTGGCATTATGATTCCCCAGCACATGCCCATGGTTCACACCAACCGGAGCACAGTCCAAGGCTATTCCAAGGCTTTGGCAATATAACAGGGGAAAGTTCCTCCTTCCACTCTGGAAAATTTGGCAGCTGGCATAGGAAGTCAGAGATGCCACAAAATTATCAGTGAAATAGTTTTCTTAATCCGGGCTCACTTTTTAAGAACTCCAGCAGGCTCCTGCATTTTGCTGACTGTTTTGGAGGGCTGGTATCGGTATTTCTCTGAAATCTGAAAAAACATCCAGCAAGTAACATGGGTATGTGTATTTCTTGATTTATGTGCAGTACAAAGGATGTGTGCAGTGACAGTGTGTGGTACCTCACTCTATCCCCATCTGCACAATCCAGGAGCCATTCCCACACCAGGCAGTAGAGACTCACGGTCTCTCTTGCTTCACCCCGACTATTGGGATGAAGCAGGCACTGAGATAGCAGTCCTTACATTTTTTCACTGAGCTGAATACTTCCTGTCCAAGACACTCACACACCGAGTCCCGCAGAAGCCAATGCCAACAGTGTAATAATAACCTGTGCAGCAGTGCTGAGCAAAAGGTCAAAATCAGGTTCACTGTATCACTGTATCACTCATGCTCCCTGTTTGAGGAACTGAAGGTAGTCTTAAAGATTATGTTAGGGCTTTTGGAGATTTATGATATAATTCCAGGCTGTCTATGGGCTTTCCCCGCACCTTGCCTGGTTGCCTACAAATTATAATAAATTGGAAACACTGAATGCCTGAATATTCAATATCCAGGGTCCCTGACACACCAATGAGTGATGTTTGGGGTTTTACTTCTCAAAGTGAGTAATGTCAATGTGTGTGACCATGGTCAATTTATCACCGTGACAAAGACCCAGCTATAGGGACTGAGGACAAGAATATAACAAACCTCAAAAGTTTAATCCTGAATACATACGTCCACTCTTCCTTCATGATGCTACACTGTTGCAAAATGGGAGAACTGGCTCTAGGGGCTGGAGACTGATATTCCATTATTGATCTGCTCCTCCTTGTCCCCTCACTGGATTTTTTACTGGGAACATCACAAGACTTTTGTGAGTTTTGTGAGCTATGCATTTTCTGAACCAATTTATGCACCATGCTTTTCTGTCATCTGCACCATGGTAATTCTGGAGTGATTCCATTTTTTATTCATTAACAGGGCAGAGAAATCATGGCAATAACACTGACTTCCCAATATTGTTCTACCTTTCAGGTTGCAGCATAGTGGTTTTCACAAGCAAATAAGAAGGTTGCAGGAAAATACAAATGTTGCCTCTGGTGGGAGAATTTAGCCTACAAAACAAATCCTCAGGAATTGACCAAACTTGCAAAGTACCAGAGAGAAAAAAATTTTGCTTCCACGTAAACAAGAGTGATGTTTTCAAACGTGATAGCTGTATCTGAAGCAAAAAGAAGAAAAAAAGAAACCAACAACCTCAGGAGCAGCACAAAACATCCTTTGTTGCCGGACGTGAGAAAAACACTACAGTTCTAAAAAAAGCCATAGGAAGGAAGTGGAAGAACCTCAGAGGCGAGTGGGAGTGTGAAAGGAATGTGACTGCATTTTTCCCCCTCCCTGCATGTAAGTTCACTGTTTGCAGGCATGGGGAGAGCTGTTGGGAGAGTTTTACTATTTGGGAACTTTGCTGATCAGAAGTGCAGTGCATATTGAAGTAACTGATTCTTCTGTGTTCTCTCTCTGGACTTCGCAGTTAAAAAACCCGAACACCCCAAATGAGTACCAGGTTTAGCATCCAAGTTCTGCTCTAGATTCTACTTCTGTAAGCTCTAAAAGGATCTAATTTCTTCTGATTACTACATTCTTACATTTGAATTTTACCACCCTGATGCTCCCACACTTTGCAGTTTCCTTGCTACACCCACAACCAATAAAACACAGGAGGGAGCAAGCACTTATGATTTCGGCACTGAAACATTTGGAGACGCTCTGAATTATACTCCCTGTAGCTCCCAAGCCACTGAGATTGCCAAAAACCAAGCAGAAGAAAACAGAAGAGTCATTTGAAAACAATGTCATGAAAAGGAAATCAATTTCGTATGCATTTCTGAAATTAATGACCAGCATAAAAGAGAAAGAACGCACGGACCGCAATCTTAGGCGAACTTTATATCAAACTATGGCAGAGATTTATGGGCAGAGCAACAGGTACTCTCTGCTTAACATTACCTGCATCTTTAAAACATCTATCTGGACCAGTGGGCCAGAGAGTAGCCCGATGGCCCTGAATAATGAATGCCTTGCTAAGCCACAGTCCCTGCTGGCAGCACATCTCCAAGAGGTATGCATTTGCTGAGCAGTGCTATGTGGGCCTTATTTGCTTAACCTGAGAAACAGGCTTATCATTTCAACTTGAATTTGAATTCTCTGGAGAGCCAGCAGTAAGAAAGAAAATTTGAAATGTTGAACTGAAATAGAAAAAGAAAAAAATAATCTTACAGAGTAAAAATCTGAACATGAAATGATTTCTTTGTTTATTTTTAAGTTATGTTTGTCATCCCACTGCCTGGCTAAATCTTGCGGTAACTGTGAAATAGCCTGAATTTTGTTTTATGGAGAGTGATGTAAACTCTGAAAGGCTTCACCTTTCACATTTCCTCTTTGCAGTGGTGCAGTATGTTCCCTCTCTTTCCAACAAGAAATATCTCTTTTTTTTTTTTTACCATTTCTCTTCAGTTGCTCTCCATTATTAATGAGGTTTGCAAGAGAACATACTTTCTGTTTTGTTCTAGAGCTTGTTTTCTCCTCCTCTGCCCACAGACACACTGTGTCTCTGTACTCTGCTGCAGAGAGCAAAGGCAAACAAAGGGCACAGGGAGGACAAGGAGTAGTAGCAACAACACTCCTGACAAGTCAGGCTAACCACAGATCTGTCTCTCCTTTCCCAGGAAGATGAGAGGAAAAGCAATTTTGCTTCTCCATAAAAAATGTGGCAGAGCCCCCACACACACCAAGGCTACTGTGGCTGCCATGCTTCACATTCCTAGTTGCTAGAGATTTGCTGTTATCTCTGTGCTAACTTGGACAAGCTTATCTCTGTGTCCAGCATTTCCTGTGGAAAAGCATGGACCCAACTGCTGCCTTGCATTTAGCAGAACTCCTTACGTTGGTGCAAACAGGTGGGAAACTGAGTACCGCTAAAAGACTTCTCAGCCACCTCTGTGCAGCAGTGGGGAACAGGACCTCATGTTTTTTTCTGACTGTGGGCTCCTCCTAAGTACTGACACCAAGTAGGGGTCCCAAAGGCGGTTTCCTTTAAGCTGAAGTTATTAAAGTTACTTGCATAAGCGACTATGAGAGACCCTGAAAATTGGAATAGACCATCTTTTACAGCTCTCTGGTGAGACAGAGTAAGGCAACACCTTCCATTTTACACAGGCAGCCAAAGAGAGCTGAAGGATGTGCCTAAAGCACATGTGGGAAGTCTGTGGCAGAGCAAGAGGAGTCATGACTTCCAAATCGGCAGGGTAAGCCCTTTCTGACATAGACCCTTCTTCCTGTCCTTCGTAAAAAAAGCCTGACTGAGGCCCATGGCTCTGGGTGCTCTGCACTGATCCACTGCTCACCCAGACCTCTCCCCAGGGGTGGTCAGAGCTCCTAGGCTTTGGTATGAACCCCTCAGTGCTGGCAGTTGAGAGCAGCTCAGGGCATACCAGATGCCAGGGTGATGAGTTCCTTCCAAACATACCGACTGACAGTTCCTGTGGTTCTGCTTTTTTTGCTTATGCATGCAAAACCAGTCCTGCCTCTTCTTCAGCTCCTTCTGCTCTGAGAGACATATGGAACCCTGATGGCCAGGAAGAGCCGGGGAGGACAGTTCCGGTGGAATGTGTCGTTACAACACCGAGCTGTGACTGCGGAGCTCAGTGAGCAATTCTGTCTTCATCTTCCTGGGAGATCCTGAATAAACCTTAGTGGACTTGACCCACAGCTCTTCTGTTTTCTTTGGTTGCCTTCCAAGTCTACCAGGTCTGAATTTAGGTTTTCTCCAAGGCTATGGGCCACTGTTATCATGACCAAGCTTGTCAAGAAGACATCCAAACTGTCTGCAGATAGGCCATCGGTCCCTATACCACTAATGGAGAGGGACAGGCTTGACAATGCCTAAGCATTTCTAGTGGGTACTGTGAATGCTGCCTTCAGTGCCCAGCTCACTTGCTCTACAGGTCAGATTTCTCCCATCTTAGTTCCGCAGCTCTTCAACAGGGAGCTCTCTCCTACAGGGACTCCCTCTGGGGTGTGGGCCCACCATTTGTGCTCTAATACTGAGACTCATAACAGGACGCGGGCTCCATGGTGGGAGGCAACACCCACACATGCAGAGAATGATGCTGGGAAAATTCCTCGGTGCTCCTCCCATGGCCCATGAGTCCCAGCTCTGCCAGCAGATATCTGCAGGGGGCCCTGGGCCTCCTGTGCACGGCATCCCCCGTAGCCCCTCTGCTCGCACCACTCCCTCCATCACACCGCAAGAGCACTACGACGTGCTGGTGAGGGTGCACGTATGGTGGCATAAGGCTGCCCCGCACCGTCAGCTCTTGTAGGGTCAACAGCAACTACTCAGGACATGACTGTTCCCAGAAATCATTCTGCTCTCACATAATGGGATCACTTTTTGCAAAACAGCATGAAAAGTTCAGATGTGTTTTTCTCCAAGGGAAATGTACTGCTATTTGCCATGCATAGGATGACAGTGTGAAGAGCTACATGCACTCTTCCCCGTCACTTTCCGTCTCCACTGGGGTGAATGGGGTGTTTTCCCTGTGCCTTCCACCACAACCAGAGCTTATTTTTAACTCACGGACTGTCAGTGTGCCTATTTGGTGACTTGAAGTGCTAACAACAGCTTCAAATTGGCTGTTGCAAAGCTTGATACACAAGTTAGTACTCAACCCATTCAGCTTTTGGTTCCTGCTTAGCAGCGCTGAGCGAGGTGAAAGTGCTGTAACCCATTACCCAACTCCTCAGTCAGCCCAGGCCATTTTTTTTGTTTGTTTTCTTTACAGCAATCTCTTGAGTGGTTGCAGAAATGCAAACAGAAAGCGCTCCTGACAGATTGAAAACAATTAGGAACGTCTCAGAGTTACTGGAGCAGAGATTTTGTTATGATAATAAAGAATGTTCTTTGCTGGTGTATTATTTTTAAAGGAGAAAATTAAAAAGAAATATATCATGAAGGAGCTGACAGTGCTCAAAACCCACATCCTGTTGTTATCCATGGGCCTGGTACTATATACCACTGGCAGCTGTGAGATGAACTTTCCCATTAGGCCCCTTCCAAGCCCTTAACCCTGACCCAAAGGGACCTTTTTTCCCCTCTTTTAAAGGGAGAGAGAGAAATCAACCTCCCTGCTGATTCAGCTGTGGGCCTCTTATGTCCAAAGAATATTAGCACTGCAAAAAGAAGAAGGAAAAAAAAAGTGCAGATTGAGTTTTTTAAAATGATGTGGATCGGTGATATTTATGGACTAAGGTTCCTATCCCTGGGACCCATTTGATGCAATCAAATTACTTTGCTAAAGCATCAAAGACTCAGATTCTAAACTGAAACCCCTTGTTTGGCCTTAATTCCTTCCAGCATGCTTAGAACTAATAATTTCCAAGACCAGATTAAAGTCACGGATACTACTACTCCCAGCTCTTGTAAACTTCCTCCTGCAGGACTGCCTTGCTTGAGAATCATAGACACTTTTCTCAGGCTTTTTAACAGCTACACACATGTCTTTTTAATTTCCTAAGACAAGGCTAGTTCCTTTCAAGATGTTCCACTGGCTCACTGCTATTACTCTCAAAACTTGCTTGCTCTCCCTCTTTTGCCTGTTTTCTCTCTATTTACAGGCTTCTAGGAATACATTAAATTGCATTTTTTAAAACAGCAGCATTTCCTTCTTCTTGGATGCTTTGTTTTGCACAAATAAAAAAAAGAAAGAGAAGAGAGAAAAATTTAAAAAGGCTCAGAAATAAAAAAAGAAAAATAGAAATAAAAACAGAGAAGGAGAGAAGATTAGAGAGAAAGAAAGAGAGAGAAAAAGAGAGAAAGAGAACGATAAGAGAGAATGAAAGAAAAAGAAAGAGAAAAAGAGAGAAATAGAAAGATAAGAGAGAAAGAAAAAGAAAGAGAGAGAGAAATAGAGAAAGAAAGAGAGAAAGAAAGAAAGAAAGAAGAAAGAAAGAGAAAGAGAGAGAGAAAGAAAGAGAGAGAGAAATAGAGAAAGAAAGAGAGAAAGAAAGAAAGAAAGAAGAAAGAAAGAGAAAGAGAGAGAGAAAGAAAGAGAGAGAGAAATAGAGAAAGAAAGAGAGAAAGAAAGAAAGAAAGAAGAAAGAAAGAGAAAGAGAGAAAGAAAAGAAAGAAAGAACGAGAAAGCAAGAAAGAAAAAGAAAGTCCCACCACACTTAACCCTACCTAAAGCTCAAATCTTTTCAATCTTTGTAAAAAGCTAACAGTGCCTCATTTAGAGGCAGAAGTAAAAAGTTCACCAGAAATGCCCCCATCTGGAAACATTTACTGGCTTAAGGTATCTCTGTCTTTTGCCATGTTTCTGTGAAGTCACATTTACAAGCTAAGCCAGCCTTTTTGCTCAGACAATCGGGATACAGAGGCAAAATAAACTTTAGCCCAGAGCCTTGAGGAGACTCACAGTGCCTTGTAAAATGCTACTGTCACAAAAGTCCCAGTAGCGCAGCACTGCCTGCAAGACACGCTCTAGAAGAAGAGAACACAGCCATTTCAGGAGGTCTCGTACACTGCCAAAGGTTTGTGCCTGGTCCTGTGTACCCAGAGTGACTCCTCTGAAGCTACTGAGCACAGCTTTCGATGGGGGTACCTCAGCTTCTGCCAGGACAAGCTGGAGCAGGTCCAGGCAAGGAAGCTGGAGGTGGATAAAGGGGGACAGCTCTCTGGAGAACTCCAGCCCAGGTGAGCAGCCTCGACAGTTCAGTGAAGACCAGCTGGTCACCCCAACCTGGCCACACCGTCAGCTCGAGGAGTGCTCCAGGTCCTTGGAGTCTCACTCACGGCTCATGGCCAGAATGGATCCAAGGTAACTCACTTAACTTCGGCTGGTTTCACACAGGTTTCCCCTGACCAAACTGTGTCCAAGTCATCATTTTGTTTTGCAGATTCATGGCAACTCTCTTATCCTCTGTGTGCGGATGGTGTCTGACAGGGTGGGTTTCTCCAATGCAAGAGTTCTGAGAAGTAGAAGGAGTGAAAATCTGATGGGAGATGTCACTGGAGCTGAAGGTGCTGAAGGCTCCAATATCTCTAATGCTTTTACCATTGCCCTGGACACAGAAAACCAGTGGGAGGGAAATAGAGAGGGAAGAAGGGAGGATACTACTACTTTGTAGAGTAAGAAGCCCTCCCTTTAGCAGAAAATAGCAAATCTGCCTCCTCTTCTATCTGCCTTTCATAGATAAGTCTGGAGGCAGAGGAGGTGTCTGGAGTTACCAGATCAGAAGCAGGCTACTGAATTCCACAGTCTGATTAAATCAAAAATAAATCCAGATAATTCTTTGTTACTCTGACAATAGAACTACAGATAAATGCACTTTAAACCCACTACATTTTAAAGTTATTTCTAGCTTTGGTATCTAACACGAAGTATCCAGGTTGGAAAACTCTGATCTAAAGGCTTTCTCCACCTCATCTGTGAATAAACTCAGCAAAGGTTTTCCTGGCCTGCCTAGGAAGTGGTGAAATTTAACTCATTCATGTGTCAAAACCACTTTAAGATCCTTGGTGATGAAGCATTATGGAAGAGCTGAGTGCTCAGAAATTGTGACTCAGCCTTTCCTCTCTCCTGTTCCGCCCCAAAAAACTACAATCAGGAATTGGCTCAAATAGTGCCTTTAAAAAAACCCCAACAAACCAAGCAGTAAAGGAGGAGGAAGTATTTTATTGGACTCCTAGGTCTGAAGTGACTGTTCATCTTTCCCAGCTCTTCTCTGCTCCTGAAAGGGACAGCTCTGATTTTTTCTTCCTCTTGAAGCTCCAGATGTAGATACAGGATGTGACCTAGGAGGAGCCACAGTACCTCCAGTGATGGGGAAGGGCTGTGCAGTCTGCGTGTCTCCTAAAGCACTCACTCCCTCTTACAGCAGTGCAACTTCACAGCTTCTCCTCTTGTCTGTGGTCCCTGAGCGTGCCACGGAGCACAGGTGAGCTGAACTTGATGTTGGGATCTCAGAGAGGTAGGGAGGCCACAGGGCTCCAGCTGCAGGGTTGAAATGAGCCATGATGGGAGACCTACACCTTTGGAGCACTCAAGTAGAGCACTCAAGGACCTGCAGATTGAAGTGACACCAAACTCCAAGGCAAGACCGCTGCTGCAGTCAGGTGAGCTGCCAAGCTGCCAAGGATAAGGTGTTATCATCATTCTAATTAGCTGCTGAGTTATGATCCCTGATTTCATCATCTTGTGGAGTGCACAAAGAAGACTCCAGGGGAAAGAGCCTTAGTACAATGCACACTTTCAACACAAAAACTGGGCTGCCAGGATCACATCATCTTTTGGCTCGTGGACTTACACAGCAGAGGACAGGAATGTGCTGAAAAAGGAAAGCCCTCTCTAAGTCTGAGTAGCCCCTAACATTAGGGATGTGACAGAAGCTTTAAGGGGAATGAAAATAAAGAGCTAGCTATTTGTTTCCAAAAAAAATCAGAAGAAAAAAATTAATATAAACACATATAATTAACTAATTTTGTCATACCTTTTCTGTTGCCATCAGAGATAGAAGTTTCAAAGAGAACACTACTGCGCATCACAAGCCTAACAATAACAATTGTTATAGGAAATAGGAAGAGTGGGTTTCTGTAGGCTTCAAGTTTGGAGGGAGGAAGCCTAGAAAAGAGCGAGAAGCTAGCAATAAGAAGGACAGTCTGGGAGCTGGAGGTTGTAACTATGCAATGTTGTGACCTTTCAGGCCTTAGACTTCAAGTGAACCCTGGCAAAACAAGACTCTGTCCAGAGGGCCAGGCACGATGGCAACAGGGTCATATCACACGAGATGTGAGAAAAGTCTGTATCAGACAAATAAGAATCAGTGACCTCTGCAGCTGGCCTCATCAGCACAGCTTCCCACCCCAGGGCGAGCTCTGGCATCTGCCACCACCTCCTCAGACCTGTGCTCCTGTTTGTCGGTACCCACAGCTCTGGCAAGAACTGAGAGACCTTTGTTCTCTCTTTTGGTACCTTCTTCCCTTTATTAACTATATATAACCTGTGTTAGAAAAGAAAAGGTTAATGTAATTAGTCTTCCCTAGTACCTGTCTCTGGGAAAAGAATTAGTTTTCCTCAGGTATGCAGACACGGCATCTTATCGGTCATTCTGTACGTGGTGGAGCCTTTCAAACCTATGTGTCCGCCCCGCAAACACCCCAGTGACCATGGGGCCCTGGTGCCTTCACAGGCACACAGAGCACCTACACCAGAGTCCTCTGCTGCTCTGCCTCAGTCAGCAGGGGCTGAAAAGGGACTTTCACAAGAAGCTGTTGCTACCAGGTATAGTCAGCTGCTCTAACCACCAGGTTTCAACCAGGTGTTCAACGCCAAAGGTACAAGAAGCTCTAAAAAAGTGCTTCCACTTGCCTTGGGGATAACAACCCTTCCTGCTATTATCAGTGGGGAGACTGAGGCACAGAGAAGCAGGGAATTGCTTATGGCCACACAGAGAGTGAGTGGCTGGACTCCAATCTCTTCCACTGACATGCTCAGCTGCAATCCCCCCTTCAGGCCATGCTGCTTGCCACCAGGAAAAAACAAGAAGCAGGTTGCAATCAGCAGCTTACAAGACTACAAATATAGTTCAAGGTTGTGCTGATACAATAATAATCCACAGGAGTCAAACTTGAGCCATTTATGTGTGTGTGCATAACCAGGGCTGGAAGATGTGTTTACAGTGTTGCTCAGAGACTTCCTTTCCATTATACTCTGACCAAATGCACACTGCGCTAAAGACAAAATATTCTCCTCACATGACTGTGCTTTCCTGGACATTTCTCACCTTCCAGATGCAGTTTTCTGTTCTGTCCCTGTCTTCCACTTGTTCTCCTTGCCATCAAAATCCTTCCTGCTTGCCTGGATAGACAAATGGGAGCAGGGAGCCACCAGATTTGCCCAGTTGGGAATAATGCAGTTGGAGTCTTTCTTTCTTACAGAATCAGTAGCAGGATACAAGGAATACGAGGCAAGAGAAGGGAAAAAAATAAAGATAGCAAAAGGATAATTTGGCTTTCAGAACTCTGCCTGGAAAGTCTCTAGTTTGTATGGTTGGTGTATAGTTGTACACCAAACTGTAATCTAGAATATGGAGTAACAATGGCTATCATGCTTTCCACCAACACAGTTTGGGAGTTAGCTGGGAAGAAAGGTCACTATATCCTCTTGCTCATGCGCATCCCATGAGAGATGTCCTTCTTGCACCTTTCTTTTCCTCTCTCCCACGCTGCCTTGCTTTGCTCAAACCACAAGGCACAGCAGGAACCAGGGATAGGCTGCTGGGCCAGCACACCTTCCCCTTTTTTGTTTGATTTTAATCTCACCATCACGTGATTTCAACATATCCATCAATTCTCTTTTCTGTAAACATGACTTCACTTCTATCTATTCACAATTTTTGCTCTGTGAGCTTCTCCTGTGAATTCATCCCACGTATTATATTGCTGGATCATGTTTAATTTATGCCATTCCATCTTTCCTTCAGACCAGCCTCCCTGGGCAGCAGCCCCAGACTTTTCATACCACTGTCCCAGGACAAGGGTTTGGAAACTGGACCCTTCCCTCTGAAACTCTCTTGGCTTTTCCACTCTTGTTGGCTCAGCTCCTTTCCCTCCCAGCCTACCAGCTGTTCTGGGAACAGCAGCTACTTCAGAGCACCACAGGCAATGACCAAAACTGCTTTGTGCCCTTAGGACAATTAAAAGTATTCCCTAGTTTAGGGTGCTTTCATATACCAAATATCTCTGAGGCCTGGCTTCTCAGAGTGCTGGGAACTCATGTCAAAGTCAGTGGGCAACAAAGAGGCTCAGCATCCCTAGGCATTACAGCCAGGCATGTGGGAAACAGCAGCACCCCAACTGAGGGGACGGATTAGACCATAGAGCCTCATTCAATTCCCAGGGAAATCAGCTGATATTTTTAGGTGAGGGTCATAACTAGTCCCAATCATGTCAAATAAGTAACTCCCACAAGCACAGTTTGCACTCACTGGTTCAAATGCATCACATTCCTGCTCTAATCACTGATTAAAGAGGAGGAAACTGCACATAAATTCTGTTATTGCATGGGCTGGACTTAAACCCCTATCAGTTTGTATCTTGTTGCAACCATAAATCTTCTTCAGTGACAACAAGTTTTTATCAAGAAGAACCATATATTCCTAATATCTGGCAGCTGGCCTAAGATCCACAGTTTATAAAACTTGTTTTAAAATAAGCCATAAAATTAGTTACTTATATTACTGTAAACGTACAGAGTTTAGAATGCAAGTGTTGGATCAAAACCTCATGAGACTGGCTTAAAAAAACCCCAACAATCCAGGAGATTTAAGAAAGAGAATAATGAAAATAATCCAACATTCATTCACTACCAGGTTTCTGAAGCTACAATACACATTGACTAAATGTTCACAATATTTTCTCCATACAGACAGGATGGGGTCAAATATTTTTAAACAAACTTGAGATTTCTAGTTTCTCACTTTCTTTCAGGGCTGCTGGTTTAACAGAGAAATAGTATTATACGACCTGCCACCATAAATGTATGAATTCACTGCAAAAACCAAATGAAGTTGGTCATTATGGAGTAAATTTTTTCTCCTAATAATGAAACTAACTATGATGGAGCCATGCCAGAAGTCTGATGCCATTTTGATTAAGATTAGAACATTATATAGTCCCAGGGATACTAGCAGACATTTGAATTAGCTGTCATAGTTGGCAGTAAATTCAGACCTGCCCAATCCAATACATTCTTTAGCTTACGAAACGGACCAAAATGATACAATGGGATCTTCATGGGCATTAGAAGGAGTTGGAAAGGGTGAGGCGATTTGGCAGGTGTAGAAATGAGATTGGGAAAAACAAGATAAATATTTTCCCTGTGAATAATTGTCCACAAAATCTGCAAGTGAGACAATAAAACCCGGCTTACTGGAATAACTTCAGTCTGCGAAAGAAAGGTCTTTGGTGAAGATGATTCAGAATGATAATTGAAAGTAAAGGAGCATCCCATACAAATGCAGCTGTGAGGAAGCACTGTGTGAGGACAGGGAGGTTTTGGGCACACCACTGTCTGGTGGACACTGTGCTGACCAAATCCTGTTCACTTCTGGAAGTGGAATAGCACAGTCAAGAGCTTCCAGCAGTTCCTCTGGGAAAGGCAAGCAGCTTGTGGTGATTTTACATGACATTCCCAATACAAAGGCTACTAATTTTTTATAAATATTTTGGACTGCAGTCAGACCACTGACCCTAAGTACCTTATGTATTACCCTATCACTTTGGTATCTAAGATCAAAAAATGGGATCATGTTGTTTGCTACTTGCATTGCCTGGCTCTTGGCAAAATCAATACATAATCTGTTCCCGTGGTACCTACTGGCATCATGTCTGAGCTTAGAAACTTACCTGCAGAGTGGTAAGGATTTGGCCAGGTGGTGTTTGGATCGTTCAAGGATTTGAGTAGAAAAAGCTCAAAGTTGCCCACAGGTAACTGGGACATTTAAATAAGGCACAAACAACAAGTAGCCACCTGCCATTCTACTCTTTCTCTCTGCAGACTGCACAAGGAGCTGGAGGAAGTCAGCCCTACGTTGTCACAACCCAGAAATAAGCATAAAGTTTGCTATAAATTCTTGTTGCACGGCACAAAAACACCAGTCCACATGTCAGGGAGCTCTTACCCTCCACGTATCTAGAAGATGCTTCGATAATGCCTCTTGCAGAAAGCCTTAAGATGACCATTTTATTGTCTAGTTTTTATTGATTCTGATTATTTTCATGTCAAAATTGATCTCGAGCCCTCACAGATCTCTGGTACAACTGGCATTCAAAGATGGATAAAGAGGGAAAAGATTTATACTTGCTGAGAGAAATACTGACTTGCATACTTGCAATTATGTCTATATAAACTTCTGAGCAGCATTTGGCCCTAAATGTCTGGCTGGGACTCAAAACATTTCTAGAAAAATACATCTAAATTATCTTGTTTTCTAGGCCATGAGATGATGGTTGTGTAGCTCCCGTGAGGGTGCTGTGTCCCTGAACCAACAAGGCTATGTAAGCTCTTCTGGAGAGGCTGAAGACCAAGCAGTAGGCAAGTCTGGCCCAGGTCTATCTAGAGCAGATGTGCTTAGGCCTGAGCTGGCAGGAGGTCTGGTCTCAAACAAGGGATGATATTCAGCAAGGGCAGCTCTGCAGGGGACTGTTCATCTTCCCCCTCCACTGTGTAAGAGGAGAACACAAAGTCTTACAAGGAAAAGAAGGATTTCGCCCCTAGAGTAAGACTTGAGAACTGTATTGGAAATATTTCCTGAAGATGACACATTTACAAACAAGCAGAAAGCACACAAAGGGAATATCACTACCTAGTCAACTACAAAGGATCTGACACTCCCTTGATTTCATAAAACACGGAAATATTTACTTTATCCATTGCATAGTGTCAGAGATTTTGGATATTTGGCCATACTTAAACTGCTTTGCTTTTGATAGGACAGAAGAAAAAAAAAGGCTTACAAATAGCTCTGGTAGACACCAGCGGTCCCTTCTGCACACTTAAACAGCAGGAAGGTTGTGACACAAACTGACAAAAGAAAGAAAATTTATAGATATTGCTACACCATAAAGCCAACCCAAACATGTCCTCTGTGACACGCAGCTGAAGGAGGTCACTTGCATATTTTGATTCCCAAAACAGAAAACAACTCAAACTCTCTGCCCTGAGACTCCCAACACCTGCTGATGAGCAAACTGTGGAGTACCTCCATGTACACAGATGGGGCACGTTTTCTATCCAAGTGTGTGGTCCAGCTGTTCCTTGAGGTGGGAAGAACAGCCTGGCCATCTTACACTGTTCAGGACTTGGAGTGGAATGGGTAAGTGTCGCATGAACTCTCATTACACCATCGAACCTGTGAGACTCTCCTGGGCTTCAGGCCGGGATTTTCACAGGGAGCAGAGAGAGCAGAGTGTATCACTCGACCCCCTCAAGCTGCTCTGAGCATCATCCCAACTGATGACTAAAATTTTGTCCTAAGCTACATCCCCTTGGTAAGGGCTCCTGGGATGTGCATTTGAGTCCGATGTTAATTTTCAAGGTTTATCCCTTTCCCTTCTCACAGGGAGGCTGTTAAATAGAAACTGTAGGGATGGAGGGTGGTAATGCAGCCACATCTTTCCTCATCCTTCCTTACACCCTTATCGCTGCTCCTCTTACAGAGCTTTGTCATGGTGGATGTACCTTGTTCTCAGAATTGCTTGCATTTCCTGTGAAGAGGAAAGCCCTTTTTTACTAAAGTACCCAGAGCTCGGGCTCATCCATGACCTGTAGAGACATATTCTCTCTCTAGACCAATCCAAACACACAAGAAACTCCATGCCTGTCACCAGTGTAACTGGAAGCACTGGGTTACGTGGCATTTAACAGGCACTCTCTCACACATGCAGGTATAACCTATATGTGGTGACTGAACGTCCTTGTCTCTGGGGATTTCGCTACATAAACTAAAACACATCAGCATTTCTGCTACCTAAACCTTTCCTCACTAGGGCTTATGAATCTGCTGCAAACCTTCATTCTGTAATTAGCTGTGAGTTTATTCTTCTGCATATGCTTTTAATAATTGAAAAACAGCAATGATCTCCTCAGCTGAGTGGCATTTTGCAGCACATTTGTCCATATTGAGAACTATGCCTGCTTAATATTTGCAAACCAAGATAAACAGAAACAAAAGAAAGGAAAAACAATTTGCAGCTTTCCAATGCACACATGTCTAGCAACATTTTTCTCTACCAGCAAATACATCACAAACACATCAGGCCAAGAGCGGCAGATGTGAGGAGTGCCAGTTCTTTGAAATAGTTTATTTTACAACCAATTAGACCAATCATCCACAACCTAAAAATTCTCTAAGTTGGCAGTCACACCAGGGAAGCAGAGACCTCTGCTAAAACAGAGGTAAACATAATTGCTAAGCCTATTTCTTTTACATAAAAAAGGATATTTTATGCACAAAACCCTGTTACTTTCTCTTTTTTCCCCCTTGAATATGCTCACATAGATTTTTGTACCACATAGCCATCTGATCAGTGTAAGCAGTGAAAAGTTTTGGGAGGAAACTACCACCTATATGGTCTGCTTGGCCTCTGCAGTTTTCCATGTTCTTCCTGTTTTGCTCAGGGACATGGGAACAGAGCTGCTTGTCTCAATGACATTTCTAGGAAGTGCTCACTGGAGCCCCACGTTCTGCAGAATATTTTGGTAAGACCCCAGAACTCACAGCTCTTACTCACCCTGCAAGCATCTCCAAACTTCATGAACTCTTGCCTTTCTTTATGCATTTTAAATAATTTTTAATGTTATGGTATCACGTAAGAAAGATGATGGCAAAGCAGCAGCCTCCCAGAACCTGCTCCTCTCTGTTGAAGGTGGACTGGCTACAAAGGACAGCAGAGGAAACCACCAGACAAGGAGAACACCACGGCCAGAAAAATGGAAAGCTGTCTTGGCTTCTTTGTGGTTATTGAAGTGTGTTGAAGCATCTGTCCTTTACAGGTTTACAGAGAGTTTGAAAATAAAGAGAGAAAACTTAGTTGGTGCTTGGTGCATTTGAAAAATTCCTCCTCAAATCTGCAGAAAGACTTTCTCAAAAATTCAGTTAGTGGCCAAGGAGCCACTACAGAAATCATTTAGTGCCAGCAGAAACAGAGCACGTAGGGACTGACCAGAGAGTCCACAAAGCAAAGACAAGCAGCTTGTGTCTGGGGCGAATGAGAAGGGGAAGTCAGCCATGTGACAAAAAGACAATGGTGTAGTCAAAGCAATGCTTGAGGAAAATTCTTTTGACATCATTTTGAATAAATTCATTTGCCTTTCTGTTCTCACCACCTTTACATTTGGAGACTTTCTAGAAATGAGTTTTCAGAGTGCACTCTCAAATTGCAGTAATTATGAATTACTCCTTTCAGACAGAACAGAGGTTTTTACACAAGATTTTTAACTCACGCCTTTGCCAAGTTCTCAAATGTCCACATTTCAGGCATGGATACGAAGGCTGGGTCACAGAAGTTGTTCCAGTTTCGATTGCTTACATCAAGAAATGCTCACCAGCAGGACTCAGGCTACGTAATAAAGGTAAGAACTGTGAAGAAGCATTAAAAAATGACAGTATTCCCAAAGTGGTCAAGGTGAGACTTGCACTGATTTTACCAGAAGTTCTGACTTGCTCCCAAGATCAGAAACATTCCCAGGAGTACACATTCAGGGTACATTAGTCACTATTGGACTAAACAGCAAAACATGCTGTGTATTTAATGAGTTATCCTCAATTTAAGGCCTATAAAGAACCTACTTTTCC
This sequence comes from Atrichornis clamosus, assembly GCA_013400975.1. Classification (NCBI taxonomy): domain Eukaryota; kingdom Metazoa; phylum Chordata; class Aves; order Passeriformes; family Menuridae; genus Atrichornis; species Atrichornis clamosus. Next base: position 24,457 of record WBMZ01011024.1, on the reverse strand, counting down.
AATAGACCTTTTTTAATTTAGCCCCATTTGCTGAAGATTGCCCATTTAATGCAACACATCATTATGCTTTTATTGTTAGCTTTTTATGAACTGTACCAGATTAGCTGCAGAGAATTTACACTACATGCCCTAATTAGACCTTTATAGGTAGCCATAATTTTCTTTTCATGTGCCCATAAAGACTGATAAATTAATCTGCAGGAATATGAACTCCGTCATCTTTTCTCCCTCTTCACCACTCACTCCTTGTTATGATAAAGCTCTAATGAACCCACTTGCACAATTCCCTTCTGTTTTGTTTTCCTTTAAAGGCTAATTTCAACTAGACAATTCAACCAACTGCAGTGTTTTTCCATATATGATGCCAGAGAATAAGCGGCAAGCATGATCCTTTCTTCTACGGTTTAATCATTTCCATTCTGAGTGGAAAACGATCCATCAACAATGGCAAACAAAGAGGTGTGATCCATAAAGCTTAACTTTGGATCATTTATTTAACAAAGGGGAAAAGCAGACAAAATAATAAACAGTAAACTCTAGGGCTGCTAATTGTCAGTTAATTAGCAAAAATTGTCAGAGCAGGAATAGAATCTCTCCAAAAAACAGTAGCAACAGAAAGAGTTTTCTCATTTGCAGTTTTAAATGTGCCCCTCACACAAAAGACAGCACTCTTAAAGGATTCAGTCTCTGATTCAGCAAAAACCACTCTTAAGAAGCAAAATCTTAAAGCTGACTTAAATATATACTTAAAACTTTGCTAACTAGAAGGGATGTTCTGCTGTAGATGGGATGCCAATCTACTCTACCTACCTGATTCTATTGCAGGATCTCCATTCAATATTTTTTGTTTTTCTCAAGACAGAAATCAGTGAAGACAAAAAACATGGTCTGTTCATTAGCGCTGGCACCCTTTTGCAAACTGAAGACCAAAACTTTTGCTGCACTAAATCCTCTACAATAGCTTGTCTTCTTAAATATTGGCTCAGAAGCAGCAATCGAAGAAGAGACTTTTGCATTCATGCCTACAAAAAGGCTAACTGCACTCCTAAACACATGTACAATTTCCTTCTTGGGTACTGAAGTGAAAGAAGTTATACTACCAATATCAGCCATCAGCAACAATGTGGAAGCAGAACACTTGCTAAAGAACCATTCAAGATGTATCAGGAAAAATGTGACTTTGTGTTTTTTAATGAATGAAAACTGTGTTAGTGGTTCCCACTGACAGAATGTGGTGTTTAAAAGGTCTTGGGCACATCTGGAAAAGGACACTATCCCAGAGTGTCTGCTGTACTCCAATATACCTAATACTAAGGAAGAAACATATAATTTTAAAAAGCCTGGGGGTGGGGAGGATTGACCACAGGTAGTACCCACAATGAGTGGTAAAAGAGCTGAGTCACCGCTGGGCCTCTGTGGGATTACATTGTGTGGAGAAAGTCAGGATGAGGCCCTTATGCACCCTGGAACCAGAAAGACCCACCACAAAGTTCTCCTTAACACAGGGCATTGTAGTTTTCCTTGGCCTCCTCTTTTACTAGGGTGGTAATTTTTTTTGCTTGGTTTTCAAAGGAAAAGAAGCACATGTGGTCCTATGTGTACTTATACGTGAATCACAGAATCACAGAATCAGAATTGTTTAGGTTGGAAAAAACCTCTCATATCATCAAGCCTACCATCAACGTACACTGCCAAGTTCACCACTAAACCATGTCATTAAGTGCCACATCTACATGTCTTTTAAATACCTCCAGGGATGATGACTCCACCACTTCCCTGGGCAGCCTGTTCCAATGCTTGACCATCCTTTCAGTGAAGGTATTTTTCCTAATATATGGTCTAAACCTCTCCTTGAGGCTATTTCTTCTTTCCTATTCCTTGTTCTTTGAACAAAGAGCCTTACCCCCACCTGGCTACACCCTCCTTTCAGGTAGCTGTAGAGAGCAATAAGGTTCCCCCCAAGCCTCCTTTTCTCCAGACTAAACATCCCCAGCTCTGTCAGCAGCTCCTCACAGGACTTGTGCTCCAGACCCTTCTCTGGACACGCTCCAGCCCCTCAATGTCATTCTTGCAGTGAGGGGCCCAGAACTGAGCACAGGATTTGAGGTGTGGCCTCACCAGTGCCGAGTACAGGGGGACGGTCACTGCCCTGGTGCTGCTGGCCACACTATTGCTGCCGCAGGCCAGGATGCCATTGGCCTTCTTGGCCACCTGGGCACACCCCGGATGATGTCCAGCTGCTGTCAACCAGCACCCCCAGGTCCATTTCTATCACGCAGATTCCCAGCCACTGCCCCCAGCCTATAGCACTGCCTGGGGTTGTTGTGACCCAAGTGCAGGACCTGGCACTTGGCTTTGTTGAACCTCATACAATTGGCTTTGGTCCATCCATCCAGCCTGTCCAGAGCCCTCTGCAGAGCCTTTCTACCCTCCAGCAGATTGACACTTCTGCCCAGATTGGTATTGTCTGCAAAGTGACTGAGGCTGCACTCTATCCCTTCTTCTGGATCATGGGTAAAGATGTTAACCAAAACTGTCCCCAACACTGAGCCCTGGGGAACCCCACTTGTGACCAGCCATCAGCTGAAGTTCACTCCAGTTCACCACTCCATTCAGCAACACTCTCTGGGCCTGGCCATCCATCCAGTTTCTCACCCAGTGAACACTGCAGCCATCCAGGTCATGAGCAGCCAGTTCATCCATGAGAATGTTGTGGGAAATGTTGTTAAAGGCTTTACTGAAGTCCAGGTAGGCAACATCCACGGCCTTTCCCTCATCAACTAAGTGGGACACCTTGTCATAGAAGAAGACCAGGCTAGTCAAGAATACTTGCATTTGCATAGTCTTAACCCCAAATTCTTATATTTGCTGGCCAATTTTAACCAAACATTGAGATATAAAAGAATGTACAAAGAGTTTGAAAACATTGTAAGTAACTGCGTGACTATTGACAATAGAAAGACAGAGAAAACAGAAGTGTGTTCATGATCTCACTGAAGCAAAGGTGCAAGATGATTTATTCCTTAATAAACATCAGTGAATCCACTCAAGGCAGCCAGGACTCACTTGTCCACAATCCACAGACCAACCAGATGTGTTTCAAGGTGATGCTTCTCCTATACCTATTGTGTCAGTGTATATCTGGCCCTGAAAGGTGACACCAGGACTCAAGTCCACCACATGACCAGGAGCCTGAATGGGAGACACCCAACTGGTCTCTAGACCTGTGAGCCTACTACACCAATTGAGGGCAGGGGATGCTCTTATTGCCTCAGCCCCTTTCACATCTCTCTTCTGATCCTCGTGTAGAGGAGGAAAAGGTACCTCACACCCTGCTGGGACCCTCATCCATGTTATACTGTCTTCAGGCACACCTTTCCTGCAGATCTCAGCAGATCTGCTTTTGCTGTGTGCTATGCAACCAGCACCTCAACCGTGAGCAACACAGCAAAATTTAAACTTTTCAAATTTCCCAATTGTGAATTAAGCAATCTTGCTCCTAATTTATGCCTCTTATTAACTTCTGATAATTTTGATCCAAAACAACAGAGATAAAAAGGAATAATAGAAAAGTACATAAAGAAGGGAGTGAGACTGAAAAACATAGTTTAAACTCCCCCTAGATATAACTGTTCCAACAGTGCAATGAATTTTATACCAAGCACCAGTCTTGGCAGTTTCATTTAATTATGGGACTATATACATAACCCATCAAATTAAGTAATCAGGGACACGGTTTGGCTCATGGACTCAGGCAGTGTCTTTCAATTACATTGGGGGAAAGAATATTAGGCCTTTGGAACAGCTAAAGCCTGCATGTGATTTTTCACCTTATTACTGGCAAGCATAAGGGCACGATGTGTTTTTGCAAATGCATGGTTCATCAAAAAAATCTGAAAGGCCAGTGGAGCCCTCAGCAAGAAAAATGCTTCTTAATCCCATTTTATGGGTAATTCTGAAGGGGGTTTGCTCAAGTGAAAATATGCTCCCAATAAATAAGAGACAGAAGATATTTTAATAGTGCTTGCATGCATGGCAGCAATGCCAGACCTACCATGTGTTCTGCACAAACACTGGCATCACAGTGAATGGCATCATCTACCAGGTGCTGTGACACTGTGTGCTACAGAGCTCCCAGAGGGAGCAGGTTCATTAGCCATGTCTTCTGTTGCTATCATCTGCCTTTGTTTAAACCCAGAAACCGAAAAATGACGTCCTAACAAAGAATAGTTACTGTTGCCCTCAAAGGCACCAGCCTTTGCTTTCTAACACCCAGCCCACCACAACACGCTCAGCCCTGCCCAGTCCCACACAAACTGTGCGCTCACAGTCTCCGTCGGGCTGGCCACAGACTTTTAGAGGCAGGGGTCCAAGGGGAAAGGCTTGGCTCACAGCCTCGGTTAGAACTAAGCTACGTACCCGTGAGCCAGCGCATCCTGTGGTGGCAATTCACACTGTACCTGCTTCCTCAGGCAGCAGTGCTGCCTAACCGGGACGGTGAATTATGCTGCCCCAAAGGAGCTCTCACACCGTCTGTCTGAGGTGCTCTAAGTCTGAAAGGTGCAGAGGGAGCTTCTTAGGAAGTACAAAAGTCCCATGAGCTCAGGATCCCTACAGGAACTGGATATACACGGGATTGGACCTTTTAGTCAAATCTATGTTGTGGTCAACTTGGATACTCTGTGTGCATACCAAAAAGCATGTCAATTCATCTTTAGGGATTTATGCATGGGATCTGCTCAATGTTTCTGCTGCTCAGCAAAAACAAAACAAAAGCATGTTCCATGTATTTTTCTAAGTAGGATCTGTCCTATACATTTTACCAAATAAAAACATTTCCTTGCTTTAAGGAGCTAGAGTATTTTGTGTCAGAAAGCATTCAACAGATTGGGAAACATCAGTGGTATCCCCAATGTAATAGCACCACTCCCCGAGCATTCAAAAATCATGAGTCAGATGTCTCCCTCCAAAAGAAAAATCAGACGACTTACTTCAAACCATGCACATAAAAAATGTAATCAATTCCAAACGTGGTTTTGGATTTCTTAGTATTTAATTGGGGTCATGTTTCAATAATTTTTCTGACACGAAAAGCACTAGAAATTTTCTTTCCTTTTCAAAGCAAAGCTGAGAGATCCTCACATAAGCCATTGTTTCTAGGAGCTGGAGTTTTAAGCAAAATAGAAAACACTGTCTCATGATAAAATCATAAAGCTGGCAACACTGCTAGTGTGATACTTTTCTCCTACCATTAAAGGCCTGGCAAGGAAGGAAAAAATAATGAGATGTTCAAAAGGCTCTAAACAAACTCTGCTTTTGCATATAAAAAATCACCTTTTCTTCAGTTTCTGCTGTGTGCATTAAATTTTATAGGAATCAAATTCTTTTTATTAAACCATCACTGCAGACCAACATAGTCATTTACAGCAAACGCTGCACTGGAGACCCCTATTTGTGAAATCTGCAGTGCCCTTAATGGAGGTATCACTGGGATGTGAGGGCATGCAAGTCCCGAGACCAAGACACTGGGATAAATCCCAAGTACAAGACATGCCATGTGGCCAAAGGAAAAGGCAGATATGTATTCATGCACCAGGCAAATCAGTCCCTACAGGGGCCTCCTCTCTCTACAGCCCAAAGCAGATCAGACCAGTAGCTCCAGGCTCTGCTTCCGTGCACAGTGTAGTGCCAAGAGCTCTGTGCTGTGCCCCATGACGGCCTCCTGACCCTTCGGCTGGCACAGAGTTTGTGTGGCCATGCATGGTGGCCTGATGAGCCACAGGCCAAGTGTGGGCAGGGGAGAGCTCAGAAGCTCTGGCAGTACGCCTTACACATGAGCCCTCAAGGGCTGCCTCCAGGGCCTGTTTGACTTACGTTATAGAAGTACTCCGAAGGCTTTCACCTCTATCTTAAATGGTCATACTTATCTTTCTCCTCCTCTGGCAAACACTAACAGGCAGGGCATATTTCACCTATTTGTAGAGCTCTAAGAAGGAGCCATTCACTCTAAACATTTTTGGTTTTGTTCAATGGAAAAGAGTAAGCATTTTTAAGGTATACTTTTTCTGACCTATTTTGGATGTTCTTAGATCGAATACTAGCGAAAGTGTTCTTTCACTCCACAGACCACAAGAGGATCCAGGACGATCAGCCCTGCTATAGATGTCTAAGATATGCTTTGAAGGAGGGCACTAGAGAACTCAATAGAGGCATGGACAATTAGACCTCTTTATAAAGCCAGAGCTCCTGCAAGGTTTTATGACAGGACTGGCACCTGCCTTTTTAAGAAACAAGGAGGGATGACCATTTCCCTGGTCACCCCACTGTCCCTCCCTAACCACAGGGAAAACTAAGCATGTAACCACTGATAAAGCATGTTTTTGCATCCAGTTCAGATATAGACTGTTTCTTTGCTCAGAAACACAACACTATGCCTAAAATGTCATTTATAGCAATGTATGTCACTTATTGGACTCTTGGACAACACAAAAAACTACTGTCACCCGCCAGTTTTTTGCCAGATTTGACTAAAGCCAGTGAGAATTTGGCCACAGGTGTGTGAATTATGGGTCCACAGTTTTTTTCCTAATGAAAAGACAAAAATATGCTTGATCATAGCCTCTGCTTCCTGCTGTCCTGGGCATTCTGTGAAGTTTTATAGAAGTTCTCTACAGAAATAAACAACCTATGCCATACCTGGGAGGACATTTCTCACTACACTTCCCAAAAGTGACTCCTGTCTAATCTGGTCCCAGGTAACAACACTGAGCTCAATGAAAGGTTGTCAATACTCACTAGGAATAGTGTTTTTGAAGATGCACTTGGAACTTAGTGAACCCATTTCACTCAAGTATATAACCTTGCCTTCCTCTGCACCTCACTTCCCTTCAGGTCTAGGAACAAACATAATGGTTAACTCAGATGTGAAGAGTAGTAATTATTCTGATGGGGCCAAAACTGGAATCTGTATCACCTGGAAGATCAAAATACAGATACTCCTGTTTTCCTGAGAGAGGGAGCTAACACAGTACTCATGGAGAACATTAAGCCAGGAACACGTTAAGCCTTTGAATGAAAGGCAGTTGTGCTGAATTCCCCAACACCGGGCTTGACCACAATGACTGCCCTGCTCAGTGAGGAGGAAGTGAAAGACCAAAGAAAAGCAAGCATACTGGTGCTTTTTGATCCTGGAGTGATTGTAGTAATTGTAACATCTAGCCTCTCTTCACAGTAAAATAATGAAAATGATATCAAGACATAATAATTTGCTAAACATCCAGAGGGAAAAGGAAACCCAAATAATAGGCAGCATAGATTTAAAATTAGTGTTTCCTTTTATTTTAAAACACACACTATTACCAATGGATAAAATCTTAAAGGAGAAATAATTCAGTATGCCAGAACAGGGCCACTGTGATGTGGTTTTAAAACTGGCTGAAGGTTCATAACCAAAGGCTAATTCTCATGTAAATGTAATGAGTTCTGCCCTGTGAGGCAATGCATGAATCAGTGTATTAAAGTGGAATTTTTTTTAGTACTTACAAATAATCTGAAAGAAGAAATAATCAGTTCAGGACTGAAATCACCAACTGCTAACAGAATTGGAGAAATATCAAGAAACAATGAAAACAGCAGAATACTGCAAATGGAAAGAAACCAGCAGTTAAAAAGTATAAGAAGCTGACATTTAATTCAGGCACAAAAATGGCAACTTGTTGCCTGTGGAAAATACTTTCTTGGCTCACACACATTCAGCAAGGTGGAGTCCAAGTGCAGATGAGAGTACAGAGGAAGGGCAGATGAGTGCCATAAACATGCACAACCAGAACTTCAGAGGTATCCAAGCTCTCAGCTCACACTTCTTTTTACAGTAGGTACCTCTGTCCTCCTGAGAAATCAGTCCTATAGCACGGCATCCCCGACCAGAGGGCAGGAGTCCACAGGTGTGCGAGCCCAGCACAGGGAAAACAGGCATCCACCTCCTGGCATTGCTGTGCCGGCAGGAGACGGGCGTAAAGGCACTGAGCACGGACACACAAAATGGTCTCAAGTTTTTGATTCCCTGACGTCGGGTGTCTGGGAGGGCATTCTCAGACGATGGCAAGCCAACAGGGCTGCCCTGCCCAGAGCTGGCATGCAGCAGGTTTGCTAGGGCTCAACATGCATGGCTCCAGCCCTCAGGGCTTAGGGTGGCCCATAAGGTGATGCTATGTTGGACAGAAGGCAGGGTGAGAGAGATGGGGACTGTTCAAACCCTGGCAAGTACAGGATGAAGAGAGGCAATTGTGCCCAGGAGGCAAGATGGCATGATTTATGAGGAAAACTGATGTACTGTATGAAGAATTTGGCAAGAAATAAGTGGGAGAGGCAAACATGGATGATAACAACCTGCAAATGCTTACAGGATGTAAAAATCTGAGAAGCAAAGAATTTATGGCCCATTTTCCACAAAGGGTTCAGCTTTCTTTTGCTATTTACATCTGTCTGTGACTAGTACTTGCAAAGAAGTCAGAGCTGAGGCCTTCTGAAAAACAGTTACATAAACATAATGAGAAATTGAGACAGGAATTAAATCCATGCTGAATCTCAAAAAAAGACACTCTGATGCTGTGAAGCTGTGGAATGGTATCCTGAGGCATGTTTCTTCACTTGGGCCTTTCCAAACTGGACTGAAGAAAGCATTAGCACTAGTCCTGTAAAGAATCCGTGCTTCTGCGGGTAAAGAAGCAAGCTGTTTGCACCAGCAGGTGTTTTCCTCGTCAGCGTCAAACTTAATTACACAGCACAGGTTCACTTTTGAGCGTGTTACAGGAAAAGAACATTTTGAGCCCAAACCCGTAGTTTCCCAGCCTCCCAGAGCACTCACCCATTTGCAAACAATTGCGAAGGTGGAAGAATTCAGGGAACAGATGTAGCCTGCCCCCCTAGTCCCATCTGTTCACATCAGAGAACCACCACGCAATCTGGCAGGGAGAGCTCTCTCCGCTCAAGATAAATGCTGGCCTGGGCTGGGACGGGAGAGGGGAGCGGGGTCAGGGAGGGGCGGTGGTCACAGGTCAGATCGGAGAGGCACTGCCAGTGCTGCGTGGGAAGCTCGTACAGCATCTGCCAGTACCACGTCTGGCTCAAGTCAGTGCAAAGTCCTTCAGCAAAGTCTGTCAAAACACAAAGAACTTGCCTGAAGCTTTTTGCATCCCCCTGAGCGCACATCTTCCCACGAACACTACTGCGGCAAGGAAATGTCTCTCGCTCCCCAGCCAGCCAGAGGAGGCTTGTGAATTTGGCGATGTAGGCATGAGAGGATGTGCCAAATGCACAGTGTTGAAGGGAAGGCTGCAGTAAATGGGTGTTCAGAGGTGCAGACATGAAAGGCAGGGGAATATGGTCTGCAAAGCATTTGGATATGTGCTTTCCTGCACTGCAAATCATTAACAGCAGTGCTGGACACCCCTGACTGGGATAAAATCCCTGTGATTTGGGAGCCTCAGTGATATAAGTTTAGATCCTGTGTATCCAGCAGTCCCTCCTTCTTCTATTGAAGCCTGACAGGGCATGGCCTGCTCACCCTTCCCTTCTTTATCACCATCTCATCCTGCAGCCTTTCGGCTCACGTGGAGCTGCTCCAGGCCACTTGGGAGCACACACACGGCAGTGGCGAGGTGATGGAGTGATGGAGCTGAGGTGTGACAGCCACTGGTGCCGGGCAGAGAGCAGAGTTCAGCTGCCAGTTCACACTCCTCCCAGGCCTCCTCCTTCTCTGTTTATGGAAGCAGGCTGACAGCTCAAGGGTGTTGCAAAGATCTAGATCCATGAAGCATTCAGCTAGTGCACCTTCAGGCAAGTATCTAGGCTGTAAGGTAGCCTCAGCACTGCCCTAAGTAAGCCATCCTCCAGTTCTCCCTGTGACAAAAGTGGTGTAAAAACAGCACACAGGCAAGGTACAGGATTAAAATGATGAGAAAAGTACACAACCTGCTTCTAAGTAAATAGGGAGACATAACATCAATGAAAAGCAGCAAAGCTGTTCCTCCCCCACTGTTGGCATAATTCAGCACTTCAGATGTAAGATCACAAAACATTAATGGGAAAAGGCAAAGCCATAATGCTCTTCTACTGATAGCTGAGGTGCAAACTATTTTTAATCCTTTTTTCTTTTTTTTTTTAATAGATCTTCTTGTGTTGGTGTTTGGGGGTGCTTAATATCCTCTGGGAAAGATAAACATCAGTGATTATTTTAGGCCTGTATGACCTTGCTGAGGAGTAACATGACTCCTTACAGGGCTAAGAGCAGACTTGGCAGAGCCTAGTTGTAAGGAAGTCTTCTATTGTGCAGACTTGCTTTGCCTGTGAAGCAATATGTTTTTTTGTCTTGCAGAGTGGAGCTGAGAGAAAAGGCTCAGCCTGCACCAAACTCTAGCAGAAAATGACTGACTCATTTTCAGAAAATCGAACAGGATGACAGGAGGAAGTAATAACTGGCCTTTGGAGCTGAGCGCTTTAAAAATCCTGATCTTGATTCACCCTCACAACGGTAAAGGAAGAAGACAGCAAATGACAGTGGAAAGCAAGGCACATTCTGTTCAGTTTCAATCAGTCTTTGATTTATGACAGATTTCACTAAATGTTAAAAAAAAATGCCCACCCTAACAAGTCCGGCAATGTTTTCTTTTAAACTAACAAAGCAGCGTTTCAAATTTCTGACCACATCTTGGTTGGCCAACAGCAGAGCCTCTTTCCTGAACAAAATGATTTGTTGTAGCAGAGTGGAGTAAGCCACAACAGCTGTAAATCTGCGTTTGCTTCCCTGCACAGCCCTGCTGCACCTGCAGATGAACTTTCAGTTCTGAATTTGAAACAAACAGCCCTCGCAATAAATGAATTTATTAGCTGTCACATGTCCAGGCTTCTGCAGGGCACTTGAGTCACGGATGGAGTTATGAACAAGGGACACGTTATAACCAAAGCAGCAGAATGCAATTATTTTTAATGCTGCTTCCACCTAGCCTATCACTCCTTTTAAATCCTCTACAATTTTGCAAAGGAAGTCCAGGGCACTGTAGTGGTCAGACCTTTCCTCCTTCCCCGCTCCCCTCCCACTCACATATAGCTGTGTGTGCCATGTGGCATGTGGCTGCAGTCCTACCCAGCGTCTCTTGCCCCTTCCCCCTCAGCCAGCTGCTGCACCCAGCCCTTAACAAAAAGTAACCCATTTGGGGTAAATAAGCATGTCTGTGAGCTATCCTAACTGAGCTGAGCTTTCAGCACAACTCAAAATCCTTTCCAGATTAAATTTAAGATTATGCTTTTGGTTGATGGCCTATTTTAAGATGGCATAAAGAAATGCAGGACTGCTGTCAATCTCCCTGAATTCAGCAGTCTCTGCAATACCCTGAGTGAAGAATTTGGCAGCATCCAAAGAGCTTCAGTTTACATGTGGGCCAACCTCTAAGAGGTAGCACTTCCAAATAGAACAAGGAAGTTCCCAGGCACCCACAAACTTCAGAATATCTACTTCACAAGCTTATCATTGCTACGTCACATTAGAGTGATTTAGGTAATATCAAGCAGGCTGAAAACCTGCCTTGGTCAGCTTGATGAGATGCCTAGGAGGAGGAAGGTGCCTTCTTGCAGCTGTGTTGATGTGTAGCATGAGCTGTTCTGCCTCCACAGAGCTTCCACCCGGCTGAGAGGTAAAGAAGCACCATAGGAATTCACAGCCCTTGCATAAGTTTGTAGTAGCCATTTGGAGCAGCAAGGCTCTGTTAGTGGTAGGCTGGGGAACATGGGTATCTCCTCATCCCACTTTTCCGCAGGCTGTCTGCACTATTGCCAGCACCCTTAATTGGTCCCTCTAATTAGTCTCTGCTTAAACATGGCGTTTCACTTGGCCAGCCTGAAATGCTTCTAGCTGGTAAAAGTTAGGACTTCAGCAAGAAGATACCAGTAAGCCAAATGGAGACTGTGTACGGGGAGGCTCTGTACATCACTGCCTAATGAAAAAATCATCAGGATGAGGATGCAGTTAGATTTGAGGTGAGTTTACAGCTTCACTCCAACTTCCTCTCTGCCCACTGACCTGAAGCTCAGACAAGCCCAACGCAAACAGAACAAATCCCCTGGGGCCAGAGGAAGGAGTGAGCAGAGATTTCCTTCCCTTTTCTCCCCACCTCACCCCAGTTCTGCCAGTTTAACTTCCCTGGTACTTGTGGAAGAACATAAGTACCACTGACACCCATATCTGGGGGCCTGAAAATAGTATAAGCTAACACAGCTAGACCTGCTGTAGGACATATCCTTAGCTGGGCCTGGCTCAATACTAGTAAGACCGTTTTTCCCCTGGGGGAGGAAAATAAAACAGGAACTCCGGAAGCCGACTTCCCAGATTTCTCTGACACCACAGCATGCATGATCCCAGAAAATTGCTGCTGCAGTTTATACCAGCCAGCTCCTCTCTGGCTAGTGCAGGAAAAGCTGAGAAACATTAAGATCCTTAGAGAAGGAAACTTCAGTAGTTCCTCAGATGGAGTAACATATAAAATAACATGCATTTTCAAGACATGGTTCAGTTTCAGGATGACTCCCTGAACGATAAACAACTTTGTGGATACTTCAGCTTTGCACTCAGTAGTAGCTTTTTCTTTGGAAAAACAGTGGTAGAACTGGGTCCAAGTTTCATTAAGAAGCCCAGACTTCATGCTCATCAACAATCAAAAACAATCCCTTCATTTCCTAAGATGTAGCTGCTTTTGGATTCATCTACATCTGTTGTACTCTTGGTTTTGTTGCTGAAAAGGCTTGGAAAAAATTATCTCCTGGAGTAAACCGGTGTGTTCTCAGCTGTCAGAAGTGCCACATCAGTTTGCACCAGCGGCAAATCTGGCCTCAGCCACACGAGAATCAGGAAACTGAGGTTACAGAAAGGGTTTTTTGTACTGCAGGAATGAATGACAGTGCAGTTTCAGTTTCCTGTGTGACTACGTTTCTTGCATCCCTCACTTTTGGTCTTTCTCACACACTGCATCCCAAGCACAGCATGCTGCGAGGAAAGATTAAAGATGTTGCAGATCTCATTAATCTGAAGTGTCCCTGAACATGTAGGTACTACTGCTCTGTGGGGAGGACAGAAAATTCTATATTGAACCAGTAATGTCACAGAAATAAGTAACAGCGAAGAAGGAAAAAACAGCAGGATAAAAGCAACTCTTTTGAGCAGATGTTTGGCTTTAAAGCAGCAACCTTTCATCTCCCTGAGTAAGTCTTACACCTGCTGGTGTAAGCTGTCACAGCTCCATCAGGCCATATTATTTACATTAGTTGATTTGTCCTGCTGTATTTGGAACACAACATTAGTCTACTTCGTGTTGCAACTTCTTGAGATATCATAGCCACCAAGTAACTGGAAAATCATCTCCCAAGAAAAATCCTATTAAATGCAATGAGATACAGCAAAGAGGCAATGGCTTCACTGACAAACCATGGCTGAATCCTGTGGCGATACCTAATCTTTAGACCTTACCTAGATCACAGTGAAATCAAAAGGAGTTTCTATCACCTCCCATGTTGGCAAGATCTGTCCCCAGCTTCTCAGCTGGAGTTCCCAGCTCAAGCACAGAATACTGCAAGCCAGCCTAACAGCAGAGACTGTGATGGTACCCAGGCAGTTTTTTACCTTTGGAAGTAAACAAGTGATGCTGCTGTTGGCTGCAGTTCATGGGTAACTCCCATTGTCAGAGGCTTTACAGGATTCACCTCCTGAGTATGATTACAGAAGGACTGCAAGCACCAGAAGTTTACCACTGACTCATGCAGAGTCAAGATTTCCCTGTGTGTTCCCTGGCCAACTCCTATAGGAAGTAATTTTGCTTTCTTCTGTTCTTACAGAAATCAGAGCTTTGCTAGATGACAGTTTATGATGAACATTTAGAACACCTTTCCCTGAGAAGTGCAGGTTAAAATAGGACTCCTAGATGCATCTACTGCACAACTGAACAGTCAGGTAGGAAATTCTGATTCAAAAAAGAAAATCAGAAAATTACCCCCACAACAGTTCCTTTTAGTAGAAAATGAGTTTTTTGAAACATCCAGAAGTCCTGAAAGTAAGAAGAATCCAGAACAAAACCCTGTCATTTCCCACCTGCTCAAATATGTTTCAGGAAGAGGCATGTGCCTCTGTCTCAATTTAATACAACATGAGAACATGACATGGCAGCCAGGGTTGTAGGGAAAAGTCGGTTACAACCAATTATACTATGCAGCAGGATTTGAATGCTTCAGAATAACCCTGGCATCCTACCCCTAGTTTCTGTACACTCAGAGGGAGTGGTGAGAAGGCAGCGGCTAACCAGGGATTCAGGCAGGGTCTAGTCCCCTGGATGAGCCCTGTGGCCCCAGTTATTCATTCTCTAATGTAGGAGTAATGGAACTGGGGTCTAGTCCCCTGGATGAGCCCTGTGGCCCCAGTTATTCATTCTCTAATGTAGGAGTAATGGAACTGACTGCTTTTGTAAATTGCTTTGAGATCTGCCTATAGAAAGTGATTTGTAGAAAGCATGCATCGCTTTTAATTCCACCTCCAGGGAATAATGGCACCACTCAAGAGTACGGGAAGCTCAGTATGGAGATAGCTTTTTGCTGGATCTGGGCCTTCATTAATTTTTTTCCCTGTTTACACTATGTATTTACTTTTTGCACTTCATTCAGGATAGATAATGAAAACAGTATAGTCTGCTTCCACTTTTGTTTCTGGAACAGATCAAAGATTTTAATGGACTCAAACTCGGCAGAACTCTAAATGCTCCTTTCTCTACAGATACAGCCAATTAAATGTCTCTGTTCGCTTCCAGGAGGATTACTTGAGATTTTATTATTTGTACTGCTCTGAATTCAGTCCTTAGAAGAGAGTGGACACATTCTGCCAAAAAAAGAAAAAAAAAAAGTGGAAAATAGCAAAGGATTTTTTTTTGCATCTCTGTATTTAATGCAATCAGCCTTAGCAAAGTGCACTGTGCTCCTCCTTGTTAAAGCAGTCCTGTCCTTTTCTTTTTCTCCCTGCCTTGGAATTGCTACAGAGGGATAAAGTTCTGCATGGCTCACTCACTCACACAGTTGTAATAAGTCAGAGCAGGCTGGCTCGCTGCCCAACAAAACACAAACTCCCCTGAAGTCTCCAGCTTTTCCATGGCAACACCACAGTCGTCAACACAGCAAACAATCACTCCAACCCCTTCTACTTCTCCCCTCTTAGCGCAGGGAAGGATAGCATTGCACCCAGCCCGTGGACCTGTGCTAATTATCGGGAATGAAAGGAGACAGTGATGGAAATCATGTTATCCTCTGCATGCAGCTTTATGTGAGATCCAAGGAAAGAAAAGGCACTGAAACAACACTTCTCAGTGTACTTTGCTTAAACTAAAAGATTGTTGCTCCATGTTCAAGAAGTGAAACACCAAAAAGTGTAAGCACACTGAGACTGAACGGGGTGCAAACAGGAGTCTAACCCTGAGCTGACTCCCTTAGCCCTTAGGAGGGAACCACCTGTCACTCCAAAGTGTCTAGTGGTCTGATCCTTGCCATGGTTATGGATGTGCACTTGTGCCAGGCCAGTGCCTGGCTCTCAGGGGATAACAGCAGAACGATGGTTCTGCAGGTAGGATTGTTCCCCAGCTCTGCTGTGAGCAGTGTTGCTCAAGATCTTTGGGGCAGGGGGAGCAGCTACACTGCTGGGTCCTGATCTGTCACTGCTGTGCACTGGCATCCCTCACACCTGTCCAAATAAAAGCCAACACCGGGACTGAACACCACCAACCTCATCTGGTAGCATTTTACTCACACTTCGCATAGGTATATAAGACCTCACAAGCTGCAAGGCAATAGAAAATTAGGCCCAAGAGGCCCCAAAGTATCTTATTTAAACTAAGAGCTAGTGGTTTTCAAGCTGTGGTCTGCAGACCCGTGAGGGTCTGAGGACTACTTCTGAAGGGTCTGTGAAAGCTAAGTAAGAAAAGCAAATCCATTGCCACGAGGCTTAAATTAGCTGTAAATGAACCTTCATATGTACTGGAAAACTTTTAGAGGATCTGTAATTTGTAAAAGATTGACAGGTATGTCCACAGACTTCATACTCCCCTGTAGACATAGCAAGAACCTGCTCTGTGCAAGAAAAGCTACCCTGTTTTTGGATAATTTGAGGGTATGTGTGACAGCATGGATAAGAACATGGGCAGTTCTCTGCCACTAAACCTCAGCAGTGTAAACTCAAGAATGGATATAGTTTTCCTGGCATAAGCAATATTGTAATTTCTTTGGACTGAGATTTTTCTTGTTTAGCTTTAAGGCCCTCGTTAAAGGAAAAAAAGCTTTGTAGGCTGGAAATACCATAGGCCGACTAGCTCCTTGTGGACAAAATAATTTTTAAAGGAAATTGGCCCCAAAACAGCCATTTCCAATTCAAATCCTGATGCAAAAGAATGTTCTTCGGGCTTTACAAAATTATTTAGCTATTTTTATAACATTTGAAAAAATTATTTATTTGGAAAAAGTTCAGAACGGAAATAATACTCCAAGTATCCAAGTTTAAACGTAGGCTGAGGTAGCCCCGTGCTTTCAGTGTGCCTGGCCTTGGAGTAGGCCTGTGTGAAGGTGTGAACCTCTGCTGCTGGACAAGTGACCTGAGGGTGTCGGAACCCACTGGAAAATCCTGACACTCTTAGTCTTTCTTCACTGACACATGTGTGACTGAGGCACTGTGGGGCCACAATCCCTAGTACAGAGCTCTGCAGTGTGCCTTCATCCAGTACAACCTGCGGGAGAATTCATCCCTCCTTTGGGGTGGAGGTGCAAACACGAACCACAGGAAGGATTCTGGTGGGATAACAGCACTTCTCAGTCCAAGCTAGTGCAGAACTGCTCTAAACCATATCCCCAGCCAGATTCATTTGTTCAAATTTACATTAGAGACATTTTAGTGTGGACAGCTTAAGCAAGAGGGTGAGCTTTCTACACGACAGACGTGGCTCAGGCAGGATTTGTTGCAGTTGCACAAATCTATATAGACTAACTAACACTGAGTTTAATTCCCACTGGCAAGAAAAGTACTTGATACCCACAGTGTGATGAGGTCCTAATGATGGTATGTTCCATGTCATTTTAAGATTGCTTCACCCTGGCCGCTGGGTTACATCTGTGCAGTGCAGGCCAAGATATAACCCGCTGGTCAGTCTGTGTTATGAATCTGTTTCTGTGGCTCATCCACAGCGGAAATGAGTGTCTTAGCTGCTACCCTAAAAGAGCTGGTTCGTCAGCCCACACTATGATAGCTCATAAGTTTAATTCTAGAGGTCCCTGACCTCTAGAATTTGGTGGTGGTGAAAACAGTGGTTAGCATGCAAGTCTCTGTGTGTTAACATGAACTAGAACACAAAAAAAGAGGTTACCCTACGATTATGTGCTGATGACCTGAACAAAGCCAGTCAACCCAAACTGAGTACCTCTATGAAAATCATTTTTATTTTGATTTTTCCTTATCTTAAGAACACAGCATTCCACTTTAAGTTTGGGCCCAGTCCTTCTTCTTTCAGTGGCAACATGAACACTGTCTTATGTATGAACAGGCTCTCTAGCACAGCCCCAGTGGCTCCTACTGAGACACAACATCACAGCTTCCTCCTGGACCTCTGTGATGCATTACCACAGCAGTCTCAAAACCTATACACCCAGAAAAGCAATCTGGAGCTTTGCATTAGTCTGCCTCAGCAGTGATAAGATTCCCTTAAATAGGCTGGGGACCCTTAGGATGAATGTGACATTCCCTCTGTCGCTCCTGCATGTGCCACTGGTGATGGCTGCAGATGTGCATTAGGATGTGAGCCCCATGGGGCAGCCTCAGCCGGAGGAGTTCAGACTGGATTCCAGTAAGACCACTAAAGCAAAGATCAAATGGCTTATTAACCAGAGGTGAAATTACAGCCTTGTTGCTATTGGTACAGATTCTCTTATTTCTCTCACTAGTGTTAATCAGAAGAAAGTAATGAGATTGGGAATAAAACTGAAGGGTCTTGCCCTAGCCAAGGGTCTACATGCTCGCTTTCTGCTTTGTACCCAGCCACTCAAGTGCCTTTCTGCATGCAAAACCATTCCTTGTCAGTAGATCAGACCTTTTCACTCTGCAATGCCAGGTACGCATTCCCTTCACAGACAGACGGGGTGAAAGCTCTCAACCATCTGCCGAGTATTCCTGTGCAAGCCAAGGAATCACTTAGCCCACACTGGGAAAACAAATGCGAAGCCATACCATCATCCTACATCAAATGCGAAGCCATACCGTCACCCTACATTATGGTTCATCCCTGCCCCATTGACATCAAGGGTGTCCCCTGCCATTAGCCACAGGAGCCCCAGGTACCAGGTGCTCTGGTTGGCATGCCTGCACCCCCCACCACAGGAGTGTGCTGTTTTCTGCTGGCCAACAGCCTTTAGACACACCCGTGGGCACCACCACCACTGCAAGCTGCAACTGTTCCAATAGGAATCAAACACTCCAGCTTAATTTTGCATTCTCCTCTTCAGGGCTGTTTTCATGAATAAGCAGACCTTCTCCTGCCTGCCGCGAGTGGGAAAGGCACTGCCTGTGTGTCCTGCTAAGCAGCCCATCTCAGCTACTGCAGAAAGACTTGGCACCACCTCATCCCTAAGCTGGCTAAGAGGCAGGAAGCTTTGCACACTGGTTCATGTCGGGTCACTTTTTATTTCTGATGCTATGCCCTAAACATACAGTCCTCTGCCTGAAAGAGCCTGAGGGCCTTAATGGGCCACCACAAGCACCTCTGGGTGCCTCACTGCCCTGTTTAGTTTGGGAATTACTTGTGTGAAGGGCATGGCTTTCTTATCACTTGAGTTTCTCACTGGAACAGATTGTCCAGAGAAGTTGTGGAATCTCTCTCACTGCAGTTATTCAAGAACCTTCAGGATTCAATCCCGTGCCATAGGACATGCAGTCCTGTACCTAGGACAATCCTGCATGAGCAGGGAGGTTGGATCAGATGACCCACTGTGTTCCCTTCTAGACTCATCCATTTTGTGATTCTGGGTTTCCAATGGAGCATAACTAGATAGCCCTTTGCCTCAGTAACTGTTATGTAAAGGAAGTTGCTGGATGAGTTTCTGTGATGCAAGAGTAGACAAAAAATTAAAGGCGGAGGCAGTAAAGAGGAGAGTTGATTAACTGGACCATCCTAACCATGTGCTACTGAGCAGGACCACAAGTAAAACTAACTGAAAATAAACACTGACAGTAGCTGTAGCTCATTCCCACAAGGCAACCAAAAGAAATCTGAGGGTGCAGAAATTGCAGGATCTGTTCAGGAAAATGATCTTTCTGAGTGGTGGTCAGAGGTATTATTGACATCTATGGCCTTGCATTTGAATTTCGCTGGAGAAACCCTCTTAAGTCACAGGAAACATTTGAACAGTCCCTTTCTGGGCTATAGTGTCTCAGTCACCCACACCAAACCTCTGCAACCAGGTCCTCACCAGCTCAAAGTCAGTGGGATGGGGGAAGGACAAAAGGTCTGCTGTTTGCAATGCTCAGTGCCTAATAAAAGAGTTTGTACAGCTCTTTTAACCTTTGCTCAACAGCATGTCTCATGCCTCTCTGCCTCATGCTTTTAGCAAGGCCCCAATCTGCTTCCTGTCATTCCTTGATAAAAGGATAATAAATGCAGTAAAGATACTGATGTGTTAGATTAGATTAGATAAGAGATGGTTACAAGAGACCAGCACAGTTGTTCATGCAGGACCTAAATGCCTCTTGCTATAAGCAGCTTTGTTTTACTTGCAAGTCCATTGCTCCTATAATATTGCACCTTTACAGACCATTTCAGAAGAAGCCAAGTCCTAACATGTAGCTCGTTGCCCCTGTGAGAGGCAGTGGCTCTGGCCTCTCCTACAAAGCACTGCCATTAAGTTGGTCCTCATATAACCTTCAAAGTGTCCAGAGAAGTTTGCAAGGTAGGAAAAAGTGATGGCTAAAGAGGGATTACATGCTTAGGGAGAAAGCCTGATCTGAGGAGACAAAGGATATCAAGAGACAGAAAAGCACAAGTTTTAGACGTGTGAATGTTTTGTAACAGGCCTCATAAAACAGGAGATCTGGCTACTTGGCTCCTGTTGCACTGCAGTAATGGAGTTGGTCAAATTGGATCAGTGGGTTTTTTTCCTTGGAAAATGACAAAAATTAATCCTATTACTCCTTGAAAGAATGGCTATCCTGCTCTGCACCAACTTGCTTTCCTAGTTCCAGGGTAATTTTTTCAAGCTTCCTTTGCTTACATGTCATAGGATTTTACAGAGCGAGACGCTCAGGCACTGACAGCAGAATTTCACTCTCTGCCTTTGTCCTTCGGCTCTGCTTCTACCTTTAGCTCCCAGCAATGGCCTCTATCACCACACTAAGATCGATGAGTACCACATGTGCTGGGAACTGCAGGCATCCCACCACCCTGCAAGGATCAGGCACCGTGAGAAACAGTGAGCCTGAGAGACAGAGCTTCAGCATGAATACTGGATTTCCCAGCTGGGACCTGCCTGCATGCGGTATGCCTAGAGTCCTTTACAGGTAAAGCCCTATTTAATAAATTATTACCTCAATTTCTTAAAACATATTTTCAGTATTATAGCTAAAGAACAAAAAGCCAAAACAGAGGGAAAGCAGAAACAGTGACAGATCAGAAGGCAATGATAGTAATTCAGCCTTCTCTGAAGGCCCAACACTCACATCACTGGCAAGAAAAGACACTGGATTGTCCTTTACTAGCACAAGATTTTTCCTAGTTCAGGATTTTTCCTAGACCACACATACTAGCAAGGAAGGAAATGGGCCTTTTACATTTGTTCTCTAGTATTTCTAACTGTTCAAGAAACAACAAGGCCTGTCTTTATACGAGGCATTTAAAATAGTGTTTTCACTGTACAGCAAACCAAAATGTCAAGTTAGTACTAGAAGCATAATTTCAGAATGTAAATAGGTAACTACTCCTTAGGTAAATACAAAGAATACTTTGTCCTCTGGCACTGTGGATGACTCATTGACTGATGCACTGATGTCACATGTCAGCATTTTTTTGTCAGCAATGGCTGCAGTCTGTATTCTTGACTCAAGCAAAATCTCCTAGGGATAAATTTGCCAAAAGTCTCCAGAGATTTTAGGCCAAGATTCAAAAATACAATTAGATGTCCAGTTCCCCTCGGTTTCAGTTCAGTACAGAGAAGATTAGATGCCTACATGTTGTAAGTCAAAAAGATTTGGACTCCTAGTTCCGAGATGGATCATTGGGATGCAGGAGAGGAATCCAAGAGTCCAACTCCCCATCAAGCACATTACAGAAATAATGCTAACTCTGTAAGAAGATTTCCTTTCTAAGACATAATTGCTCCTCATTTAATTGCAGTTGCTTGCAATAATCTGCACATGGGTACACAACAGGCGTTATCGAACATTCAAGCAGCATGTAGGCAGCGGCACTACCAAAACGTGTTTAGAGTTCAGAAGCGCCCAGATTCCAGAGTGAGTCAAAACGTAAAAGGTGACCAGGAGAGCCTCCACATTTTCTGCCTTGCCTGCACCACTCAGCCTCATTTACGAGTCATTAAAAATACAAGATAGGGGATGTACTATTATTCTTAAAACTTTGGTATATTCTTAAGTATTTTCTGAATCAGACCAATAAAGATGCCTCCTTCAGAATGGGGTCCACTTCAAGGAAGCAGCACTCAAACAAAAAAGTATTTAATCATATGTTTAACGTCACACATATTCTTTTAGTATTTTTCTGAACTGAAGCCTAAGCGTTCATAACTGTATGCCCAGTCTGTGAGTGCTCACGACCTGGTGAGGGGCCAAAGAACCTACAAGTGCCTTGTCAACTCTCAGAAGTTTTTGCTCTAAGTTTCTTATGACAGTGGTGCAGGACCTTTGAGCTCATCCTTTATAAAACTAGTAAGAGGAGAAAAGGGTACGCTCATGGTCATTAGATCTCCTGTTTAAGCAACAAGTGGAAGACAGCTAGAGAAGAAGTATGAGGGAAGATGAGGAGAACATGTGGAAAACATGTGTTCAGCATGTCTCTGTTAGCCTGGCCCTCTGGCCTTTCCAAGCTAGAAAAACAACATTACGAAGCAGCACTGTCAGGAGCATGAAAGGAGAGAAGGGAGGGCAATAACCCAGGTGAGAGAGGGGTGAATGTGGAGAAGGATAAACGGCTTATAGCTTTGGGAAGTGGAGGAGGGGGACAACAGAGAAGGACTTTACCAGGGAAAGGGGGTGAGTGTGACTTTTGTGACTAAAAGTGGCAACACAAGTCTGGGGTGAGGAGTCCTTCTGACCTGTGTCAAAGAGCCTGTGCTTTGATGGCAGCCTGGGAGACCCAAGCACAGACAGTATGTCCTGTCTGGGAGAGGGCTGCAAGAACCACATAATAGACTGTTGCAGTAAATAGCCCTTTTGGCACACCAGTCATCCAAAGGCAGTTACCCTTCACGGGCACGACAGAAAGAACCCACATCCAGTACACTAGCAAGGGGGTTATCAACCTCACTAGCCATCCTGGCTCTAGCAGGGTCCCTCAGATGTATTGTGCGTGGTACAAATGTATGCCTAAGGACTTACATTTAGTTGATTTATATAGAAGGTTTTAGAAGTACATACTGTTTACTCAAGGGACTGGGTTAACTTCTGCAGAGCTATTCTGGTCCACCTGTAAACACATGGACTAAAGGGCCTTATGAAAAGTAGTTACTGTGTATTACCAAGTAGCACTTTTTAAAACCTAGATATCTTGTGTTATGAATGCTGGGGGTTTGTTTTGGTTTCTAAGTACCAAAAATGACAGGATCATGCTATACAACTACTGGATACAAATTTTGAGTTTTTTCCCAGTTCAAAGCTGGTTTTTTTCCCCAGTCCCCTAGGGCCAAAAAAGTTGTGTGTTAACCTTGTCCTATAAACTGCTGCTGGCAATTGCTCTCATCCCAACGCCCTTTCTTAGATGAATACTGAGGTCTGTATGGGGATCCACCAAGGGGACAAGAGGGGAAAGGACTGCGGTGCTCCCAGCCCTGCTCACACAGGAGCCCCACAGACCTCAGCCCAGGCACATCTACAGCTTCCTTAGCTGCAAAGAGTGACACTGATGACATCCTAAGAGATCCTACGTGGAGAACAGAGAATGGTCACACCTAGTCTGAGGATGGCCTTCACACTGCACCTGGGGCTGTGCTCTCAGGCTCACTATCCACACGCAGACTGTGCCTTCAGGTTGCCTCAAGGCACCCTTCGAAGGGCAGTCTAGACATACCCAAAGGGGTGGCTCAGAATAGCTGAGCCTGGAATCAGCCATTAACTCTGTTCTCCAAATTATGACTTTGATGGAAAGCAAGAGGATTTTGTGGTAAAGGGGAAAAAAAGCAGGGATATGGGGGGATGGGGCCAGAGTGTGTTTGCAGCTGCTGGCCATCAAATTTCAATTCAATCAACATGACTGAGTTCCAGCTCCTGAGAAAGAGAGCTTTTGATGACATATTGACATAGCCTGAACTACAGTGGTCCAAGTGGCAGTGCTATAATTATAAGGATTATATTTAATACTGCACTTGGAAATGAAGGTCTGAAACACTGTGACACTCTCTCCCTCTCCCTAAAAGCTGGCCAAAAAATGTCCTAGGAACCATTATGGTAATACACAAAGTTGGTAGGAAAAAAGAAATGTCAGAACTCAAATCGTTATGAAAGGGGATCATGTGGCTGGCAGCTCAGGTCTGCTGGGAGTTGAGCAGTGAGGAGGAAAAATCAGTGTGAAAGGAAGGGCAATTGGATTTGCAGGAAAAATGGAAAGTAGTTTTTAAATGTACAGAATTAACTGGTTTAAGGAAATAAGTCAATTGATAATTAATATATTACTTCTGAACTTGGATTCTTTTTGTAGCATGTCGTGGACTTCAGCCAGGCTGAGGCCTGTTTGTTGAACAAAGACCAAACCCTGCAAATATTTCTAGACTTGCTTAATTCGACACATCTTGATTTCAGTGCGATTACCCATGTGTGCACAATTAAGCACACGCATAACTGTTTCCAGGAACTGGGCCATGGAGGTACGCAGCCGCATGTTGAAGACCAAGTCTATCTAGCTTGGAAGGATGTTGAACCAAAAGCTTTCAGAGGACCAGGGAGAAAGCATTTCTTTGGAAAACAAAATAATTGACTATAAACTAGCATAATGATCAGAAATAAAGAGCTTGATCTTGCATTAGGCTGATGTTCCACAGTGCCACGTCCACAGTGTTTCCTACAGGTGGTTTCAGGAGGGGCAAATCAAATCAGAATCAAGACTGAAAAGCTCAGATGCTGAGATACCCTAACAGTGAGAAAAAGGGGGAAAAAAGATAAAAGAGGGAGGGGGAGAGAAAA